>SNVD02015814.1:0-12098 GCA_013180625.2 Boswellia sacra | reverse complement strand
AAAAAAAGAAGAAAAAATGGTGAGTATAACCTCAGTGAGTGGGGTAAGGTCATTAAAATAATTAAAAATTGCATTAAATAAAATAATAAGTCATAACAATATATAATTTATAATTTTACTTGACTAACATCGTTAAGAAACTATTTTAAAAAGGATACAAAACAAAGAAGCAAGTCTTTAAATCATTTATATACCTTTCACATAATCAAATATTAATAATAAAAAAACTTCTAAAACATTTCTATTTGCATTTAACAATTACATCTGATAAATGAGCTAAGCTTCTAAATCTCATGAAAAATCAATTCACATTTTAATTTCTAAATCATTATAGTTTCACTAATCAAGTACCCAAACTAATTTGACTAATCTTGACCTGGCAAGGCTAGGATCGTTCAGGCCAAGCTATCACTATACTATTAGACGCATGGGCAAAGTTGCCCCCAATGGGCTAAATGCCTAGATCACAAGGCCCGAAGCCTCTATGTGTGTCTTAATGAGTCGCAAGGACCTCTATATGTCTACTAACTGAATGAATGGTATACTAGCTTAGTAAAACATAAAATCAATTCTTTACTTTAGAGTTGTGTCATTATTTTAGAGATAATTTAGGAAATTTGCTTTACTTTTAAATCTCTAAAATATTAAACAGCTCTTTCTAATAAACTAAATAGACAAAATTTGGTAAACTAAAAAATATCTTCATAAATAAGTAAAGGACAATAACTTTACTAAATGCAATAAAGCTTTGCTAACAAGATAGAAATAGAAATTTATAATTTATAATTCAAATATTGGTAAAAACATATCTTTCTTACTCACAATCTCGGGGATAAACTTGTGTAGCAACCTTTTCGTCGATTAGATTCAAATCCGAACTTGCAACCGCAGTCTCACCTAAGGAAAACTGAAATAATACTCTTTAATAGCACCCAATCACATAATTAGATAGAAACCCCACTTGTAGGAACCTTAGAGAAATAGACTAAAAAAATTTAATATCTCTTAAATGATGTTTCCAAAAGTTATAATAGGCTACAATAATCACAAATATTCTAAAAACACCAAACCTAAGGAAAAGTTTCTAAAAATCTATTTTATGGCAAAAATAGAATAAATGGGTATAAATCAAAATACTCCAATACTCACTAGTGATTCCAATTGAATGAGAAAGAATCTAATTTCTATCAAAACATAAAACATAAGAGAAACAAGCCTAATCATGCATCGAAATCTCCTTACTCTCTCTAATTTCTCTCTCTAGATAATTCCCCACATGTCAATAATTCCTCTCCAAACCTAAGAACATATTTCACTTGGTTAGCTAACCTACCACTTCTCTCTCTTGTCTTCCCCTCTCTTTTTCTCTCTCTTTTTCTTTCTTTTATTTTAATTTGTTCCTTATATAAACATGAGATAAATTTAAAGAAATGGGCTGGGCTAGTCTTTAATTTTAAATGGGTCAGCTTATTAAACACTAAAGTTCATAGGCCTTTCAACGTTACCTCTCCGCAAAAAAATTTCACCTCGAACTTACTAACCTAAGAAAAGAGTGTGGTCCTAAGCTCACATACATCCTCACCACGCTCCAAGTAGCTTCTTCCTTCTAGTGATTTCGCTCCCACTCCTTAATCAATGGATTAGTCTTGATACGAAGTACTTGCTGTTTTCATTCTATAATCTTTGATGGTCCTTCTTCACAAGTCAAATCTTTTGTTAATTGAATTGGTTACTGTTGAAGGATATGGCTTGGATCATACATGTACTTACGGAGCATAGAGACATGAAACACATTATGTATCTTTGACAACTCTGGAGGTAAAGCTAAACGATAAGCAACTGTGTCCATATGCTCTATAATCTCATAAGGCCTAATATAACGTGGGCTTAGTTTCCCACGTTTACCAAAATGAAACACACCTTTCCAAGGAGATATCTTCAAGAACACTTTATCTCATACTTGAAAATTGATGCGTTCGAAACTAGCAAGTATACTAGTCGCACAAGTAATAAAGTGATAAGTAAGATATCGTTCCCACGAGGATTGATTCTAATTGAATTTGTTATTTTCCAGCAACAATAAACTAAACAGGGGGGGATTTTTGTTGAATGCTTTACTAAATGAAATAAGAATGCAAGTAAAGAATAACAAAACATAAAGTTAATTTGAGTGAAAAATCAATGAGAGAAGTCTGGTTAAGGGATCCTTCTCCACCACAAGATATGGATTTGCGAATTAATCATAGAATTGTCATCCAATTACACCATTGAAATTATCAACCGTATATAACAACAAGCTCTGTTATCCCAATCTTTCCTTACTTTGTTGTTAAATAAAACAGGCTCTTTATTTAAGCTCTATCCATTAAACAACCTAGAACAAGCTCTCTAAATTTAATTCAATGGATGCATTACTATAAGAAAGATAGGTTGATCTAAGCAATAAACACACAAGCTCGGATTATTTAACTTAGGTTGTATTCTCCAATTGCAATCTCTGATCACAATTTTGCTGCTAAGGATTAGAAATTCAAGACAATTACGGATCAAGATTTCTAGTCTAGCAATAGACAATATCCAGATTATATTCATTTGGCCACCCAAATACAATCCAGCAAGCAATCATAAGCATTAAACATGGGAAAATACAAGCAACTTTAATTAAAGAATTGGATAACAATTCCTTGCACAATCAATTCATAAAAACCATATCAAGTGCTTTGAAATCACCCTCAACCAATTCAGATTTAGTTACACATATTCAAACAGAATACAAATACAATACAATATGGAGACATTCCAGAAAATGAAAGGGAAAGGGAAAACTTAGCAAATTTGATGAAATCTCTTATGATTTGTAGTTCTTCCTCTTTCCAAGCCTTCAATCTCCTTCAAGAACTCCAAGAGATGAGAGAAGTCCAAAGATGCAGCCTCCTCCACGTTCTCCCCTCTTCAAGTTATGAAAATAAAACCCTAAAATGTGTTTAAATACTCTGCTACAGTAACGTGCTACAGTGTCCCGTATTATACATGCTACAGTGATGTGTGGAATTACATTTCTACACTTCTCATACTGTTTTGATTACAACTTTCGGTACACTGAATGGATTCATAAACTGTAAATTTCTCCAAAAAGTAGACTTCGAGAGCTTTTCAACGGTATATGATATGTCATCGGGTTCATTGTATATCAATTACAATTAAATCCGAGAAGATGGTTGACTAGCAGAGGTGAAAATGAAGGGTTTTACTCCATTTTTGTGCAAGTTGCTCCAAAACTCCTACAAACATCAAAACCACACAAAAACATAAAAATACCAAGGAATCTAGCAAAGAAACATGGACGAATTGATATAAAAGTAATACATAAATAGACACCTATCAAATTCCCCCACACTTAGACTTTGCTAGTCCTCGAGCAACTAAAATGAAACGAAACAAAACTAAACCGAAACAGAATCAAGAAAAATTAAAACACACAAATGCTTCAACTTGCAAATAGGCCTCAAAGATTGTACTTAATTATAACCCCAGGAAAACTTCAAAATAATGCACTTGATCAAGAATTTTATCTTAAAGATTAGTTTCGCTTCATTTCAATTCCTCAAGTGTGTGTTTGTAGAGCCATTCTCACCTAATCACTTGTAACCCGGATGAGTTTATGCATAAAAATGAATCATATTTAATATTTAAGATGTGTGTATAAATGAACTCCATAGGCCTGCTTTTCAAGTCACTCTCCACTAATGTAGACATGCACAACACCAAGGATCATGTAGGACTTTATTAAGCTTGTAACGTTTGGCTTGGGTGAAGGTATGATAAAGGATAATAATTTGGCTCAATCACCCACAAACACATAAATCATTCAAGACTATGTAGAGCTCAACCCTATAACACAACTTCATTTCAATTCACCAGGTTACTCCCCCAAACTTATTTAGAACACTCAATCTTTTTTTTTTGCACAAAACAAAAAAAAACTACACCCCCACACTTTGTTATTTTATTCTTTTTAAGAACACTTAAGGGTATAGATCTCTTATTCTTATTCTTTTTTTTCTTTTTTCTTTCTTTCTTTTTTCTTTCTTTCTTTTATTTTATTACACTTTCCCTCCCCCACACTTAAACAACACATTGTCCGCAATGTGTAAGTACGTGGACGATAAGTACAGATTGTCTTTTTTTTTCTTTTTTTTTAACAAACATAATAGAACTCACTAGCATTGCTCATGACATATCCCAACCTCCTCTAACTTCCCAAACCAGAACATAGCTCAAAATTTAATTGTGAATGATCTACATGCTCATAGGTAAGGGATAAACTGTTTGGAACAAATTCATTTTAGGTTAGGAATCTTTTAGTGAGTTAACAAAGAAAAAGGCTTACAGAGGCTCAAAGGGGTAACTAGGGATCAATTTCTGTCAAGGTTGGCTATTAAGGCTCAAACGGTCCAAAGATGGCCTAATTCATTTCCCCAATGTTGCACAGCCTAGGATTTCGCCTTGAGTGACCATCAAACAAGTTCTAGAATTCATTGAAATCTGAAGAAACATTTAAATTACATCAACTTTCTCTAAGTGAACAAATAACTCAGTGATAATAGCTCAGTGCTCAATGTTGCGCAAGGAATCAAAAGCAAAGCGAAACCAATAAACATTTCAAGCACACAGATCCATGCATCATTTATCATTTTCCAAGAGTTATTCTTAATTCAATCATTATCTTATCATCGACACACAAACTGCAAGAAAAGAGGTACGTGGCGTTGTTACACCTGAGTCAAGATTGTATATTTCAACAATCCTTAGGACCAGTAGCCCGCAGACTTAAGGTTTCCAGCCTATATACCTTTATTATGAAAGAAGAAAACAAGAAACAAGACACTTCAAACAACATGAAATAAACAAACTACAGATTTATTGAGAGAGAATGCGTTTCAAGAGTTAAGAAAACCCATATTCTGCCATTCTCAGGTTTTTCCACAATGTTTTTTTTTTTGAATCGAAACTGATAAAGACAAAAACACACAACAACTCGAAATTACATAAAACTAAACTTACTCAGAAAATAATAAAGTCCAACCAATCAACAAACACAAACAAGTCAGTTAGAATGGGTCTAAAAAGTTTAGAAGTTAGCCTCCTTATTCAGCCATTATGGATTAAAGAAATCCAGAATGCGTTTCAAGAGAACTTGAACTTTTTAAGCCACCACTCTAAAAGCCAAGATTAGAAAACATTACCTGGTGACACAGGAGTGTTGCAATCCATGGGATTCATGATAGATCATCAAGGGGTGTAAATTATTACAATGGTCAAGAGTGCACATGAAAAAGAATGAAGGATAATTTCGTAAAAGAATTGGTATTGCTGTGCAGAGAATTAAATGTCAAGATTTATGGCTGTGAAAGATCTTGAAGTCAACTTTCTAACACATTTTGTCAATGTGTCATTTGGAGTTGTCTGCAGGAATCTATGACTATCTCTTCATAGCTGGTTCATAATTAATGGTGCATTAAAGTCTACTCTAGAATTTGAATTTTATTGCTTAGTTGGTTAGAATTTGAATTTCTAGCTTAGTTGGTTGTGCTTTTATTACCTAATGAGTTTATTTATGAGTCTTAATTAATAAATGAGTTGTTAATGTAGTAGTTGAGCTGTAATTGTTGAAATCATTTAATTATTGTCTTTTACCTATGCTTGGAGGGTTGTTCCAAGTTATTTAAGTTCTAAAGTTGTGTATTTAAGGAGTGAAGTTTTGAATTTGAATTTGAGTGAAATTTTAGCGTTTATACTGATTTCTCCTTAACTTTGTATCTCTTGGTGGATTCCATAGAGTGGTGAGTTAGTTTAAGCCCTGTATCCTTGGTTTACATCCTTGGGTGGTGAATTATCTGTATCCCATTGGTGTTTACTTTGGTGGTGAGCTTGTTATCCCTTTAGGCCCTGTATCCTTGGTTTACATCCTTGGGTGGTGAATTATCTGTATCCCATTGGTGTTTACTTTGGTGGTGAGCTTGTTATCCCTTTAAGCCCTGTATCCTTGGTTTACATCCTTGGGTGGTGAATTATCTGTATCCCATTGGTGTTCACTTTGGTGGTGAGCTTGTTATCCCTTTCAAAGAGTGTTTATTGGGTTTCATAATCCTTGTTCCAGCCATTGGCTGAGTTGTTTATCAACTTGAAGATCCTATCCTCATCTATTATAATCCAGCAGCCCTGCATCAGATTTGGTATCAGAGCCATATCTCAAAGATCCGGTATCAGATTGGTATCAGACCTTTTGGTTCAATGGCTGGTCGTACTCACAAGGCTACTTCTACTACCCAATTGCCTCCTTCTCAAAGAGATGAACGTGATTTGATCATTGAAGATCTCAGGCGGCAACTCCAGCAAGTCCAGCAACGTTTGATCATTGAAGATCTTATGCGGCAGCTCCAACAACTCCAGCAACGTTTAGTAATTCTGAAAAATAAAGAATTCGTAGGTGGAATGCATGGAGAAGTAGAAGATCAAAGTCCTTTGGACAATTATGCTAATAGAGATGAATCGGTGGAGAATGATGAAGTAGACCATGACTTCTTTGAGGATCATGGAAAACCACCAATATTTGATAACTTTTACGAAATTGATGAAGAGATCGAGTCAGATGCACTGATCAATTTTGATAATCCAGAATTTGATGATGAAGAGGAAGTCACTTATGCAAATCGAGGTGATTCTCTCTTTCTTATTCAACGGAGTTTGAGTATTGCCCAAGAACGAGAAGATGATTGGCTTCGCAGAAATATCTTCCATAGCCGATGTTCTTCTCATGGCAAGGTGTGCAACTTTATTAGCGATGGTGGCAGCTTTGAAAATGTGGTGTCTACGGAGATGATTGATAAACTTGGCCTTCAAACAGAGAAGCATCCTCAACCTTACAAGATTTCATGGCTACGGAAAGATAACGAGATCAAGGTAAACAAATGCTGCCTTGTTTCATTTTCTATTGGGAAAAAGTATAAAGATGAAATATGGTGTGATGTTGTCCCTATGGATGCTTGTCATTTACTTCTTGATAGACCATGGCAGTATGATAGGAAAGTAATGCATGATAGCTATGGGAATACTTATACATTCTTTAAATATGGGGTCAAAGTTATTTTGGGTCCTTCAAAGTTAGAAGGTGTTCCTAAACCTACTAAAGGGGAGGGAAATGCTTTGCTTACCCAAACAGAATGTAGAAGAGAGTTGGAGAGGGAAGTGAAATTTATGTGTTCTTGTTGTTAGAAGAAAATGAAGTTAGTAACGAACCGCCTTTGGAGATGAAGTATCTTCTTGAAGAATACCATGATGTTGTACCAGATGAGATACCACCAGGCCTTCCTCCAATGAGAGACATACAACATTGCATTGATCTTGTTCCCGGTGCTGTGTTGCCAAATAAATCAGCCTATCGAATGAGTCCCACAGAACACGAAGAATTACAACGGCAGGTTAATGAACTTATCACTAAAGAGTTAGTGAGGGAGAGCAGGAGTCCTTGTGCTGTCCCAACTCTTTTGGTGAATAAAAAGAAGATGGTAGAAGCTTCTATCTTATCACTTCCAAATCTCAGCAAGGTTTTTGAAGTTGAATGTGCTGCTTCCAATATTGGTATTGATGCTGTTATTAGCAAGGAAGGCAGATCAATTGCTTTCTTTAGTGAAAAATTGAATGCATCTCGCAAAAAGTACTCAACTTATGACAAAAAGTTGTATGCTATTTGTCGAGCTTTGAAGCATTGGAGTCAGTATCTCTTGCCAAAACCATTCGTTCTAGATTCTGACCATGAAGCTTTGAAGTTCATCAACAGCCAACAGAAGCTTAATGTTCGACATGCTAGATGGGTAGAGTTTCTTCAAGCTTTCAACTTACCATCAAGCATAAATCTGGAGTTCAAAATGTGGTGGCTGATGCCTTAAGCCGAAGACATTCTTTGCTGACCTCTATGCAAATGAATGTTGTTGGGTTTGAGGTTTTAAAAGAGCTTTACAAGGATGATCCAGATTTCAGCAAAATATGGAGTAACTGTAATAAGTTTTCTTCTAACCAATTTGTTTTGCAGGATGGTTATCTACTCAAGGCAAACCAATTGTGTATTCCTCAATGTTCCTTGAGAGAATTAATCATTAATGAAGCACATGGCAGTGACATTAGCGGTCATTTTGGGAGAGACAAAACTATTGCTATTGTGAAGGAAAACTTCTATTGTCCGAAGATGGAAAGGGATGTGATGAAGCACGTGAAGAGGTGTACAATTTGTCATGTGGCAAAAAGTCGTGGGCAGAACACTAGTTTGTACACTCCATTACTTGTTCCTAATGATCCATGGGAAGATGTTAGCTTGGATTTTGTGGTGGGATTGCCTAGAATACAGCGAAACAAAGATTCAATCATGGTGGTGGTTGACCGATTTTCTAAAATGGCTCATTTTGTCCCCTGTAACAAGACAAATGATGCGACTCATGTGGCCGATTTGTGCTTCAAGGAGATTGTGAAATTGCATGGCATTCCTAAGACCATAGTCTCAGATCGTGATCCAAAGTTCTTATCTCATTTTTGGCGTACACTTTGGAGAAAGCTGGGGACTACACTTAACTTTAGTTCATCTCATCATCCTCAAACAGATGGACAAACGAAAGTTATCAACAGAAGCTTGGGAAATCTTCTGAGGAGTTATGTTGGTAAGAATTTACGACAATGGGAACTTGTTTTACCTCAAGTTGAGTTTGCTTACAACAGATCATCAAGTCAAACCAATAGTCATAGTCCTTTTGAGGTTGTTTATGGTAAGAATCCAATAAGTCCTCTGGATTTAGCTCCTATTCCTTCCAAAACTCAATTTAGCAGTGATGCAGAGGAGAGGGCTAAGAACATCAAGAAGTTGCATGAACAAGTTCGAGAGAAGATTTTGAAGCAAAATGAGAAGTATAAAGCTGCAGCAAACAAACATCGGAAGTATTCTGAGTTCGAAGAAAGAGATCTAGTGTGGATAAACCTTAGAAAGGAAAGGTTTCCTCCAGGAAAATATGTCAAGTTGAAGCCTAGAGCTGATGGACCATTCAAAGTTTTACAATGCATTGGAGAGAATGCTTACAAGTTGAGCTTACTGAGCATTATTTGGGTGTTTCCAACACATTTAAGTATCTCTGACCTTTGATGCAGTTCGAAACTAGCAAGTATACTAGTTCGCACCAAGTAAGAAAGGATGAGTAAGATATCGTTCCCTAATGAGGATTGATTCTAATTGATTTGTGATTCGAAAGCACGTAAATCTAAATAATTGAGGGGGGTTTTGTTGATTTGATTGAATGTATGATGTAATATTTAATGCCAAGTAAAGAAATAATACAAAACAGAAAGTTAATTGGAGTGATAATACTCAATGAGAGAAACCTGGTGCGGGATCCTTCTTCTGCCACATAGATATGGATTTGCTAATTAATCATAGAATTGTCATCCAATTACAACATTGAAATTATCAACCGTAGATAACACAAGCTCTGTTATCCCAATCTTTCCTTATTTTGTTGTTAAATAAAACAGGCTCTTTACTTAATCTCTATCCATTAAACAACCTAGAACAAGCTCTCTAAATTTAATTCAATGGATGCATTATGAAAAGAAAGACAAGTTGATCTAAGCAATAAACACACAAGCTCGGATTATTTAACTTAGGTTGTATTCTCCAATTGCAATCTCTGATCACAACTTTGCTACTAATGATTAGAAATTCAAGACAATTACGGATCAAGATTTCTAGTCTAGCAATAGACAATATCCAGATTATATTCAGTTGGCCACCCAAATACAAATCCAGCAAGCAATCATAAGCATTAGATATGGGAAAATACAAGCAACTTCAATTAGAGAATTGGATAACAATTCCTTGCACAATCAACTTACAAAAACGATATCAGGGGCTTTGAAATCACCCTCAACCAATTCAGATTCAGTTACACATGTTTAAGAATGTGGTTAATACAATACAACATGGAGACATTCCAGAAAATGAAAGGGAAGGGAAAAACTTAGCAAATTTGATGTAAATCTCTTTGGATTGTAGTTCTTCCTCTTTCCAAGCTTCCTTTCTCCTTCAAGAACTCCAAGAGATGAAAAGAATTCCAGAGGCTGCAGCCTCTACCACGTTCTCCCTTCTCTTCAAGTTATGAAATAAAACCCTTAAAATGTGTTAATATTCTCTTACTACAGTAATGTGCTACAGTGTCCCGTATTATACATGCTACAGTGATGTGTGGATTACATTTCTACACTTCTCACACTGTTTTGATTACAACTTTCGGTACACTGAATGGATTCATAAACCGTAAATTTCTCCAAAAAGTAGACTTCGAAAGCTTTTCAACGGTATATGATATGTCATCGGGTTCATTGTATATCAATACAATTAAATCCGAGAAGATGGATGACTAGCAGAGGTGAAAATGAAGGGTTTTACTCCATTTTTGTGCAAGTTGCTCCAAAACTCCTACAAACAACAAAACCACACAAAAACATAAAAATACCAAAGAATATAGCAAAGAAACAGGACGAATTGATATGAAAATGATATATAAATAGACACTTATCAAATTCCCCCACACTTAGACTTTGCTAGTCCTCGAGCAACTACGACAAGGTGAAATAAAACTAAACCGAAACAGAATCAACAAAAAATTAAAACACACAAATGCTTCATCTTGCAAATAGGCCTCAAAGAGTGTACTTAATTATAACCCAAGGAAAACTTCAAAATAATGCACTTGATCAAGAATTTTATCTTAAAGATTAGTTTCGCTTCATTTCAATTCCTCAAGTGTGTGTGTGTAGAGCCAGTCTCACCTAATCACTTGTAACCCGGATGAGTTTATGCATAAAAATGAATCATATTTAATATTGAAGATGTGTGTATAAATGAACTCCATAGGCTTGCTTTTTAGGTCACTCTCCACTATGTAGACATGCACAACACCAAGGATCAAGTAGGACTTTATTAAGCTTGTAATGTTTGGCTTGGGTGAAGGTATGATAAAGGATAATAATTTGGCTCAAATCATCCACAAACACATAAATCATTCAAGACCTTATGTCAGCACGACCTTCCCATTTTCATTCTCCCTATCATATACACAAATTAATCCCCTCAATTCACCACAGTTTACACCCCAAAATCGTATTTACATGTAAACACATCTATAGTGTTCTGGGTATTACTAGTTCAGTAAGTAACAAAAGAAAACTACACCCCCACACTTGTTTGTTCATTCTTTTAAGAACCATTTACGGTATAGATCTCTTATTCTTCTCTTTTGTCTTTTTTTCTTCTTTTTTTCTTTTTTTTCTTTTTTTTATTACACTTTTTTTTTTTTTTTTCCCCCACCTCCCCCACACTTAAACAACACATTGTCCTCAATGTGTAAGTACGTGGACGATAGTACAGATTGGCTTTTTTTTTTCTTTTTTTTTTTTTTTTACAAACATAATAGAACTCACTTGCATTGCTCATGACACATCCCAACCTCCTCTAACTTCCCAAAACCAGAACATAGCTCAGAATTTAATTGGGAATGATCTACATGCTCATAGGTAAGGGATAAACTGTTTGGAACAAATTCATTTGAGGTTAGGAAATCTTTTAGTGAGTTAACAAAGAAAAAGGCTTACAGGGGCTCAAAGGGGTAACTAGGGATCAATTTCAGTCAAGGTTGGCTATTAAGGCTCAAACGGTCCAAAGATGGCCTAAACATTTCCCCAATGTTGCGCAGTCTAGGATTTCGCCTCGAGTGACCATCAAACAAGTTCTAGAATTCATTGAAATCTGAAGAAACATTTAAATTACATAAACTTTCTCTAAGTGAACAAATAACTCAGTGATAATAGCTCAGTGCTCAATGTTGCGCAAGAAATCAAAAGCAAAGCGAAAACCAATAAACATTTCAAGCACACAGATCCATGCATCATTTATCATTTTCCAAGAGTTATTCTTACTTCAATCATTATCTTATCATCGACCTACAAAATGCAAGAAAAGAGGTACGTGGCGTTGTTACACCTGAGTCAAGATTGTATAT
>SNVD02015807.1:0-12075 GCA_013180625.2 Boswellia sacra | reverse complement strand
CAGCATCCCAATCCAACCCATCATACTTACAAAACTGAATCCAACCCCTGCTATTTGGTTTGAATTGGATCATTATTATTATTATTATTAGCGTTGGAAAAATGTGAAAAAATAATCAAATTAAAATCTTTTCAATCAAAATTTAATTTTTTTTTATTGGTTAATCAAGTGTCAAACCTTTTAAGTTATTAAACGTATTATACGTATGTTTGTCGAGCAGGGTCTTAAATTGAACCGTCGAACCTTATAGATATAATTTAAAAAAAAAAGAATATATTCATTTTTTAATGTTAAGTTTCATTAGATGATTAAAAAAATTAATATATAACTAATTAAATCTTATAACAACCTGTCAATTTGACTATTGTTTATATATATATAATTCTCTTTAATTTTCTTTCGTTCATTGAATTTTTGGACACCCCTAATCATAATTTATTTTTCATGTGTGTGTGTGTATGTATATATTTATATATAATAAAAGTAATGCTATATTTACAACCAAATTTTATAACCAACTCCTTACCACCTGAATTGGCACAATTCAACAAAAGAGGAAAAAGCAAAAATGAATAATGAAAATTACAATCCTTAATATAGTAATTATATCTTTAGTAAGATTCTGCCAACTTGGATTATAAAGAGGGTTGGTTGTAAATAGGTTTTAAGTGTATTATTATTCATAATATATATATATATATATATATATATATATATATATATTTGTGTATAATAATTGGGTATTGTAATGCAATAGTATAAATGGGCTGTTTTGTGAAAAATAAAATTAAACCCATGTTTGGTTGAAGACCAACTAAGGATAGGACTATAAAAAAATGCAAAAGAAACGCATAAGGGCAAGATATGTTATCCTAAAGAAACCGTGCATTAAGGCCAGATAAACACTATTCGCATAACTTGTATCCTCTTGAAAACTTTAGCAAAATCGCTATCTATCTCCTCTCGAAATCCCTAAGATGACTCTTTCTCTCTCAATCTCAATCGATCAATCCCCTTGTTCACATCTTCCCCTTTTCAATCTTGCCTCTTTCACTTTCACTTGAAAGGCATAGACTGAAGATGAGAAAGAAGATGTCCTCACTGATTTCATGTAATATTTGCTGAATATGAATTCTGAGAGTTCTGGAAGTATGCAATTATATAAAACAAAACAGTAAACTGTAAAGTGAATTGGCATAAGAGGATTTTTACGTGGTTCAGTTATAAAACCTACGTCCACGGACAACTATAGAGCTGCAATTCACTAAGTTCTTGTTGGTACAATCTTTAGGACCTTTTACAGTGCTGACTCACTCTCACACACAGACCTAATCTTTGTAAAACAAAATCTTCGCAAAGATCTTAAACTCTAGTGATACTGCCCACTCTCTGTCACAGATAACTTAAAACATTGTTAAGTTATACATAACACCCGATGTCTGATACTGAATTACATAAACACTTAACTCGCAAGTTATTCCAAGTGTCTATTAACTCAATCAACAACTCATTTGCGATTTCTATCTCTCATACATGAATCAAAGACTCAAGAAATTAAATCAAAGAAGACATTCCAATTTGCGTTGAAGCTCTTCTCTCAAATCTTGAAATGCCGAAACAAAGAACACTCCCAACTAATTAATGTATTTCAGTCACTTAAGTTAAAAAATAACTTAGTATATATAGTGAGAGGCCTGGACGAAATCTCCTAGAGATCCTGTAAAAGATCTGAAATAAAATCACATTAGGATTAGGAGAAATAAAATAGAAAGTGATATAATAAAGTTCCTAAAGAGATTAGGATAAATAAATATTCTTCTATTCTAATTAGTATACATGGTATTATATCATAATCTTAGAAGATATTTATTATAAATCAAATACTTCCTAAAATATGTTGACCCAGGTATGGCAACCCAAGAGGGGGGGTGAATTGGGTTTTTATTTATAAAAACGGATTTAGAAAACTTTTCTTGAAAGATGAAAATTATTTAACTCTTTCTTTGAGAATAAAGGTAAAGAAGATGAAATTAGAAGTTATCAAATATGTAATCAAGAGAATAATAATAATGAACAATCACAAGTGCAAATAAATGTAAAGAGGAAAGGGATAGAGAGAGTGCAAACTCAATTTACGTGGTTCGGCAAACCTTGCCTACGTCCACGGGCTCCTAGCTCCACGAGCTAAGCTTTCCACTAAGTTGTAGAAATCTTTACAACTTGCTTGATGAACAACCTTACCAAGACTTTTTCCTTCAACCCTTGATATCACCACACCAAGAGTTTCTCTTGATGAACAACCTCACCAAGGCAACTTCCTTCAACTCTTGATAACACCACACCAAGAGTTATTCTTGATGAACAACCTCACCAAGGCAACTTTCTTCAACCCTTGATAACACCACACCAAGAGTTCTTCTTGATGAACAACCTCACCAAGGAAACTTTCTTCAACTCTTGATAACACCACACCAAGAGTTCTTCTTGATGAACAACCTTACCAAGGAAACTTTCTTCAACTCTTGATAACACCACACCAAGAGTTCTTCTTGATGAACAACCTCACCAAGGAAAGAGTTCCCAATCTCACCACAATACAGGAACAAAGATAATTTTTACAACAAAAGTACAACTCTCTTCAAAGAGTAGATAAAGAATATAAAAGCTCTCTAGACTTGATATTTCTCTTGTTTCTTTACTTGATAGATACTTCTCTTGCTCTTGTTGAATGCATGGGAGAAGGGCTCCTTTTATAGGCAAAGGAGTATTCGGTGCTCATGTCAGCTGCTTCCATTTGTCTTTCAACTTGCATGATGATTTGGACAACCTTGCACTTGAAATTTGAATTTCATTAAAAAATATGAAATGTTATAAATTGAGTAAGCTTTCCAAAGGCTCAAGAATCACATCATTTGGATATTTGTAGAGATATATATGATCAATTGATTGAACATTGCTCATGTGTCACATTCCTTGAGTCAATCCTTGTTCTTAAACTTTGGTGCCTTTAACATGTAGTCTTCTCCTTAGCTTCAACACTTCATTTTAATAAGCCTCTTCTTGATTTTAAAATTATTTCAATGATCTTACTCTTGCACATAAATAAACATGTTAGTAAATCTCAATTAATCAATGTGTATTGTTATCATCAAAATTATCATGTAGCCTTAGGGCTAACAATCTCCCCCTTTTTGATGATGACAAACCATTGATTGCTTTAAAATATAATCTAAAATCAAGAATGAAAATAAAATCAACAATAAGCAAAAAGAATGGCACTTGTTATGAATATAAGCAATCCAACTATTTCTCCCCCTTTTGTTATCATCAAAAAAATGTAATCAAATTAACTACTCCCCCTAAATATATTCTCCCCCTTAACATATGCTATCATATTAAAGCAAAATTAAGACATATCCAACATGCCTAATTCTCTTCTAATTATGCTAAATCTATCTTGACTAAGGGGTTTAGTAAATATATCGGCTAATTGTTTATCGGTGGGAACAAATTCTAAAGAAATATTACCTTTTTGCACATGATCTCTAATAAAATGATGTCTAATCTCTATATGCTTAGTCCTAGAGTGTTGTATGGGATTTTTTGAAATGTTAATGGCACTTGTATTATCACATTTGATGGGAATGTGATCAAATACCCCACCATAATCTTTTAAAATTTGTTTCATCCAAAGAGCTTGTGCACAACAACTTCCTACTGCAATATACTCGGCTTCCGCGGTTGATAATGCAACAGAATTTTGTTTTCTACTAAACCATGAGACTAATGCATGTCCTAGAAAATGGCAAGAGCCACTAGTGCTCTTTCTATCAAGAAGACTTCCAGCAAAGTCCGCATCGGAATAACTAATTAGATCAAAATTATCACACTTAGGATACCAAAGACCTAGATTTATGTTACCAAGAAGATATCTAAATATCCTCTTTACAGCCTTAAGGTGAGATTCCTTTGGACAAGATTGAAATCTAGCACACATACACACACTAAACATAATATCAGGTCTACTAGCAGTTAAATACAAAAGAGAGCCAATCATACCTCGATATTTTGTTACCTCAACATCTTTTCCTTTCTCATCTTTGTCAAGCTTGGTTAATGTACCCATAGGTGTGTTATATGTCCTTGAATTATCCATGCCAAACTTCTTGAGAAGATCTCTTGTGTATTTAGCTTGATTTATGAAGATCCCATCCATTGATTGCTTGATTTGAAGTCCAAGGAAGAAATTTAATTCTCCCATTAAGCTCATTTCAAATTCTTGTTGCATACACTTGGAAAATTCTTCACACATAGAAATATTAGTAGCACCAAATATAATATCATCAACATAGATTTGAACAATTAATAAATCATCATTTTTTGTTTTAACAAAAAGAGTAGTATCAACTTTTTTCATTTCGAAACCCATTATCAATGAGAAATTTGCTCAATCTATCATACCATGCTCTTGGTGCTTGTTTCAAGCCATAAAGTGCCTTTTTGAGTTTGAAAACATGGTTTGGAAAATCATGATTTTGAAAACCAAGAGGTTGCTCTACATATACTTCCTCCATAATGTAACCATTTAAAAATGCACTTTTGACATCCATTTGGTATAATGTAAAATTTTTATAACATGCAAATGCACACAACATTCTAAATGATTCTAATCTAGCAACCGGTGCAAAGGTTTCCTCATAATCAATACCTTCTTCTTGATTGTATCCTTGAGCAACAAGTCTAGCTTTGTTTCTAATAATGGTGCCATTTTCATCTACTTTATTTCTAAAAATCCATTTAGTGCCTATAATAGAATGATTTTTGGGTCTAGGGACTAATTCCCAAACTTGATTTCTTTCAAATTGGTTCAATTCTTCTTGCATAGCCAAAATCCAACTTTCGTCATTTTCAGCTTCTTTAAAAGTTTTTGGTTCAAATTGAGAGACAAATGCAAAATGATTACAAAAGTTCTAAAAGAAGATCTATTCTCATACCTTGTGATGGTTCACCAATAATGAGATCTTTAGGGTGAGCTTTTGCATACCTCCATTCCTTTGGTAATTCTTGAGAAGAATCATTTACTTCCCCAAGCTTTTCTTGTTGAAGTTGTAATTCATCTTGGCTCTTTTCATCAAGCCTTGATTCCTTGATTTGCCTTTCTCCCTCAACAATATCATCTTCTAAATTCTTTGAAGAAATAACATTAGTTTTATCAAATTCAACATGCATAGATTCTTCAATAGTAAGAGTCTTTTTGTTAAAAACTCTATATGCTTTACTATGGTTGGAGTAGCCAACAAAAATTCAAACATCGGCTTTTGCATCAAATTTTCCAAGGTTATCCTTAGTGTTTAAAATAAAACATTTACATCTAAAAACTTTAAAAAATCCAATGTTGGTTTTTCTTCCTTTCCAAAGTTCATAAGAAGTTTTCTTTATTAAAGCTCTAATATGGACTCTATTGATTATAAAGAATGCGGTATTAACGGCTTCGGCCCAAAAATATTTTGGCAAAATATTTACAAGTAACATGGTCCTAGCCATTTCTTGGATAGTCCTATTTTCTTTCAACAAACCATTTGTTGTGGAGTTCTAGGTGCGGAAAAATTCTGTCAAAACCATTTTATAACAAAAGATTTTCAAACGAAACATGATCGACTTGAGACCACTATGATCACTCTAATGGATACAATAGACTGCCCTTTTTGATTTTGACTCTTTTTGTAAATAATGAAAAAAGCTGTATGGCCTCATTTTTAGTTTTCAAGAATAACACCCAAGTGAATCTTGAATAATCATCTATAATAACAAAAACATAATACTTTCCACCAAGGCTTTGAGTTCTTGATGGTCCAAATAAATCCAAATGAAATAATTGTAGAGGTTTATTTGTTAAAATAAATTTCTTTTTTTTAAAAGAAGTTCTCACTTGTTTTCCAAATTGACAATCATTACAAATCTTATCCTTTTCAAATTTTATTTTGGAAGACCATCAACTAAATCATTTTTAGAAATTTTTGAAATTGTGTCCATGCTAGCATGACCTAATCTTCTATGCCATAACCAGGCATCATTTTAACAATGATGAAAACAATTTTCTACTGACATTAACATCAATATCAATTGTATACATATACCACATCTATTACCAACAAAATAATGTGCTTATTGTTACTAACATCCTTAATCACACATCTATTAGGCTCAAAAGCCAACAAAAATACCGGATCAACAATTCGACTAAGCTAATCAAATTATGTTTGTCCAAACCATGAACAATACAAAAAATCTTTAATAATAGGGAAGAAGGGTTTACCAATATCACCATGTCCGATTACCCCTTCCTTTGGCATTATCTACCGAAGGTGCATAATCCTCCTTTCTTCATGATTTAATCTTGAAATTTGGAGCAATCTCGGTCCCTATGCCTTGAGATCCACTATTCTAAGTACCACTTGTGTTTGCTACTCCTTTGTCTCTACAATCAACATTCAAGGAGTAACTTTTTGGTACCCAAAAGTTCTTGGGTCCTTGGGGGTTAGTTATGATACTTTTTGGAACCCATATTTGTTTCAAATTAAGATTTCTTTTAATGGAGCAAGAATGCACATTGTGTCCTTTTCTTCCACAATAAGTACATGAATGATTAGGATTATTCCTAAAAGATGCATGAGCAGAATAATTTTTAAAATACTTTTGATTTTTATGAGTTTTATATCCTAAGCCTCTTTTATCAAAAACACACCTTTGGTTTTGTAACATAGAATTCAAATTTTTTGTGCTTTTTGTAAAATTATCAACAATATTTCTTAAGTCATTATTTTCCTTTTTCAAAATAATATTTTCTTTCTCTAATTTATCAAAATCCTTTTGTTTAAAAATCTCATTTTCAGTTTTTAATAAATGTATTTGATTTTCCAAGCTTTCAAAATCTTTTTGCTTTAAAATTTCATTTTCATTTTCTAAAGCTTCATTTATTTCCACCAACTCTTCTAAATGAGATAACATGATTTTTGACTTCTTTTTGAAAGCATTGATTTTTGAATTTTGTTTATCAACTTGTACATGTAAATTTTGGAATGCTTAAAATAATTCATCATATGAAAACTTAGGATCATAGTTTAGAATACTTACCTCATCTTCTCTTAAAGCCATGAAGCACATATTTGCCATTTCACAATCTTCTTCTTCGGTGGAGCTAGCCTCACTATCATCCCAATTTGAGGCTTTCATTGCTTTGGATTTCTTGTCTTGACTCTTGAAGTAAGGACAATCTATCTTTACATGTCCCGGTTTCTTGCATTCATAGCAAATAACTTGATCATTTTTCTTATCTTGCTTTGAGCTTTGCCCTTTGTACTCCTTTCTAGAATTCTTCTTGAATCCTTGGTTTCTTCTAATCATCCTTTTTAGCTTTCTTGTAATAAATGCAAGATCTTCATCATCTCCTTCATCATCGGACTCATCATCTTCTTTTGTTGAAGATTTGAATGCAATGTTTTTCTTTTTCTTGAAATCTTCTTCATTCTCCTTCAAGGTGATTTCATGAGTCACGAGAGAACCCATAAGTTCTTCTAATGGTAGTTTGGTGAGGTCCTTTGCTTCTTGAATTGCCGTCACCTTTGGCTCCCAAGATTTTGGTAGACACTAAGAATCTTTCTCACCATTTCAACATTAGAATAAGATTTACCAAGAGATTTCAAATTATTAATAATATCCGTAAATCTAGTAAACATTTCAGAAATTGATTCATCCGATTTCATCTTTAAAAGCTCATAACTATGAACTAGCATACTAATTTTGGATTCTTTAACTTGACTAGTTCCTTCATGAGTTACTTCAAGTGTGTGCCATATATCTTGTGCCGTAGAACAAGTAGATATTCTATTAAACTCATTTCTATCTAGAGCACAATATAACACATTCATAGCCTTAGCATTCAAACTCAATTTCTTTTTATCATCTTCACTAAACTCTTTAGGTTCTTTAAGCATGCATTCCCCATTTTCAATTTTGGTAGGAACAAAAGGTCCTTCCAAAACAATAGACCACAAATCATAATCAAAAGATTTCATGAAAATAATCATTCTAGTTTTCCAATAAGAGTAATCACTTCCATTAAAAAATGGAGGTCTAGAGATAGAAAGTCCCTCAACATATGAAGTTGAATTAAAAGTTGCCATAGCTCAAAAATCGATTAAGATTTAAAAAAAATTGAGCAACCTTGCTCTGATACCACTTGTTGTCCCAGGTATGGCAACCCAAGAGGGGGGGTGAATTGGGTTTTTATTTATCAATACGGAATTAGAAAATTTTTCTTGAAAGATCAAAATTATTTAACCCTTTCTTTGAGAATAAAGGTGAAGAAGATGAAAATAGAATGCAATCAATAGAATAGCAATAAAGAACAATCACAAGTGCAAGTAAATGTAAAGAGGAAAGGGATAGAGAGAGTGCAAACTCAATTTACGTGGTTCGGCAAACCTTGCCTACGTCCACGGGCTCCTAGCTCCCCGAGCTAAGCTTTCCACTAAGTTGTAGAAATCTTTACAACTTGCTTGATGAACAACCTCACCAAGACTTTTTCTTCAACTCTTGATAACACCACAACAAGAGTTCTTCTTGATGAACAACCTCACCAAGGCAACTTCCTTCAACCCTTGATAACACCACACCAAGAGTTCTTCTTGATGAACAACCTCACCAAGGCAACTTCCTTCAACCTTGATAACACCACACCAAGAGTTCTTCTTGATGAACAACCTCACCAAGGCAACTTCCTTCAACTCTTGCTAACACACAACAAGAGTTCTTTCAAGGATAACTGTTATCCTTTACAATAATATCTCACTCTCACCACAATACAAGAACAAAGATAATTTTTACAACAAAAGTATAACTCTCTTCAAAGAGTAGATAGATAATAAAAAAGCTCTCTAGACTTGATACTTCTCTTGCTTTTTGCTTGATAAAATGCTTCTCTTGCACTTATCTTTCTGAATGCATGCATGGGAGAAGGGCTCCTTTTATAGGCAAATAGGATGAACTTAATCAAGTGAAGACACCATCTCCAAATTTTCTGCCTACCATAAAAATCGTAATTTTGTCTGCCATTTTTATGAATGTTCCGTTTGAAATTTGAAAATATTCAAAACATAAAAGATCTGCACATTTGAATAAGCTTTCCAACGCATCAAGATTCAAAGAATTTGGATATCTTTATCTTAAGATATGGCCAAAAAACCATTTAGTGCTCATGTGAGTTGATTTTTCTTCTCTGTGTCAGTCCACCGAATTGCATGTCAATTATGTCGGCCTTCCATTTGAAATTTGAATTTCTTCAAAAAATATGAAATGTTCCCCATTAAGTCATCTTTCTAATGCCATAAGAATCAAGTCATTTTGATTTTTCTAGCTCAAGATATGTCCAAAAGAGTATTCAGTGCTCATGTCAGCTGCTTCCATTTGTCTTTCAACTTGCATGATGATTTGGACGATCTTACACTTAAAATTTGAATTTCTTTAACACATATGAAATGTTATAAATTGGGTAAGCTTTCCAAAGGCTCAAGAATCACGTAATTTGGGCATTTGTAGAGAAATATATGACCAATTGATTAAACATTGCTCATGTGTCACATTCCTTGAATCAAACCTTGTACTTAAACTTTGGTGCCTTTAACATGTAGTCTTCTCCTTAGCTTCAACACTTCATTTTAATAAGCCTCTTCTTGATTTTAATATTATTTCAATGATCTTACTCTTGCACATAAATAAACATGTTAGTAAATCTCAATTAATCAATGTGTACTGTTATCATCAAAATTATCATGTAGCCTTAGGGCTAACAGCAGTTGGCTTAGGGCATAGGTGTTAAAAGACACCCCTACGAGCTTAACGACTCGGGTCGGACTGCTTATTTTTGCTTAGAAAGTTGTGGATAGTGCAAGGTTCAATGCCATTAAACTTTCTCCTTAATCCATGTAGCGAGCTTTTGGCCAATAGCTCCCAAACCAGTTGGTCTTAGGGTATTAGGTGTTGAGGCACCCCTCGGGCTTAATTGCTCGAATTAAGGAGGCTACAAGACCAAACTTATCCACCATTACTTTCTCTCTTTTTTCTTTTTTTTTTCTTTCATTTTTCATTTTTTTTTAAACTTTCCCCTTCCTTTTGTTGTTTTCCTAAACAAAACAAAAGAAATCAAATATTGCAATATTCATTTCGCCACCCACAATTCATACATCAAGGGTAGTGTGTGTGTGAAGAAGATTCTAGATACTTTGCTAATGAAGCCACATTAAGCCCAATTTATATAAAATGATAAGGTGTGTGAAGAGTTCATAGATTTGAATGATTCAAAGAGAAATGAAATAAGAACTCTAGCGCTTGTTATAAAATTCAAAATCAAGAACTAAATAAATCAAATAAGTCTTCAAAAATGCAGGAATTAAAATGACAAAAATCGGTTAGAATGGGTTTTCAAGAGTAGCGCAACCACAACCCGCGTTCCCCGCTACTGCTGCCATTCCTGACCCGACAATGCGTTCAAGAGGATTTGAAACTCTTACACCGCACTTACTGAATCTAATACTAAACTCGCTTTCTTATTTTTATTTTTTTTTTGCCAAGAATAAAAGGAAAATTTCAAGACACACTTATGTATACTATCCTTCCCCCCCACCCAAATGAAACATTGTCCTCAATGTTTAAATGTAGAGAGATAAAGTATAGGAGACATTACCTGAAGCTTCTGTTATTCAAGAGAGATGACCTAAAAGACTCATAAAATAACATGCTAAAAGTAAAATAAAATAAAATAAAGGACAAGAAGAAAAAAAAATTACAAACGGAGATTCAAATCCAATTTGCACTTTTTGTTTTGCCCTCCTGCCTAATTAATTTGAGTACTAGCTGGGTCAGGTTCATACTCAACTTCTTGTAATTTGTCAAGTAGCTCACCAGCAGAAGTGGCAGAAATAAGGAGCTTTCTCGCTGAATGAGGGATAAAATTCTGTTCCACAGCTGCATCAACAAAACTTATCAAAGGATCAAAGAAATTTTTGACATTCAACAAACCTATGGGTTTTTGATGGAGATTCAGTTGGGCCCAAGAGGCAATTTGAAAAATTTCTTCAAGAGTGCCAAAGCCACCTGGTAAAGACATAAAGGCATCTAAATTGATGAGCATATGTGCCATGCGTTCATGCATAGAGGAGACCTGTAACTCCTTCCCAACCGTTTTTCCAACAATACTTTCTACAGCCAAAGCTTTAGGAATAACTCCTAAAACTTGAGTACCCCCTACATGTGCAGCTGTTGACACACAACCCATTAACCGGAGGCTACCTCCCCCATAAACCACATGAATCTTTCTTTCAGCCAGTAGCCTACCAAGATAATTCGCTACTTCTACGAACTCTTCACTTTTACCTGGTCGAGATCTACAGAATACACATATCCTTTGGATTCGACGTTTTGAAGTTCCCTCCATGTCTATGTGACTCTCTAACTATGTGTGAAGAAGAGACCAAGACATGTGGTATTTATGGATTGCAAAAAAGTATGTTAATGATGATATCTATCTAGGTAGCTCGATTGTTTGTTGAAAAAGTTGACAATAATGCAAAAAAAGGTCAAAAGATGATGAAATAAGACGCCATAAGTCAAACAAAATATACAAATTCAAAAATGACAGCAATGAGGTATTAAAATTCAAAAATGATGGCACGCATGCATATGTACAGTAGTTGTGACTGTGGCTCACATCTTCCTCTGGTTTTACGTCTAGAAACGGCTTAAACACCTTCTATGAGTTGGGGATATGCTTCCCATCCAGTTTTCTTATAAACTGGCAAACAGGGTGTTTTGAGTCAGATTCCCAAGACTATAGCGTTCCTGCTCATCTCGGAATTGTGTCCACAAATTAAAAATTTCACGCTGCACAAGTCCACAAGAATGCGTCTCAAGAGTCGTTCGGATATCATCCAAGACTCCTTACTCAGTCCATTCTTGATGAACTGTAGTTTATCCTCTCGATTGTTAGACAAATATCCCAAGGAGCAGCAACGCTGGTTA
>SNVD02015806.1:0-122069 GCA_013180625.2 Boswellia sacra | reverse complement strand
AGATCGAGGTTAACATACCACTTCTGGATGCTATCAAGCAAGTGCCTCGTTATGCAAAATTTCTGAAAGAGTTATGCACCAACAAGAGGAAGTTGAAAGGAAATGAGAAGGTAAGTGTGGGCGAAAAAGTTTCAGCTGTATTGCAAAGAAAAATTCCTCCGAAATGCAAAGATCCAGGTACGTTCACCATTCCATGCACCATTGGCAATACCAATTTTGAAAGAGCTATGGTAGATTTAGGAGCATCAATTAATGTCATGCCCTATTCTATTTATACTTCCTTGAATCTTGGACCCCTTGCAAAAACTGGTATTGTAATTCAACTTGCTGATCGTTCTAATGCATATCCCAAGGGAGTTGTGGAAGATGTGCTTGTGCAGGTGAATCAATTGGTTTTTCCAGCAGACTTTTATGGTCTGGAAATGGAGGATGAGACGTCTCCCAATCCAACACCAATTCTTTTAGGGAGGCCATTCTTGAAAACTGCTCGCACCAAGATTGATGTTCATGATGGCACTCTCACCATGGAATTTGATGGCGAGGTGATTCGCTTCAATATTTTTGAGGCAATGAGATACCCTATTGACTTGCATTCTGTTTTTGGGCAGTTGATGTTAATTGATTTCTTTGGCACAACACTTTTTGAGTTAACTCACAGATGCATTTGGAGTAGCCATCTATTGAGCACATTGGGGCCGAAAATTTTAGAGATCGAGAAGTTGATACAAGTGTCTAAAGAAGTGGAGGAAGCTGTGGCAAGCTTGGATGAGACTATAGCTATCCCCACAAACAGGTATGATGTTTCGTACATTGAATTGCCTTTATCTAATGAGAAACTTCTACCTTCCGTGATGAAAGCACCTGCCTTGGAGCTTAAGCCTCTTCCAGATCATTTAAAGCATGTATTCCTAGGTGAGAAAGATACTTTGCCAGTCATAATAGCAAAGGGTCTTGCACCATTACAAGAAGAGAAACTCATCCGAGTGCTCCGAGATCACAAAACGGCTATTGGGTGGACAGTCGCTGACATCAAAGGTATTAGTCCAGCCGTATGCAGGCACCGCATCTTTTTATAAGAGGGATCCAAGCCCACTAGAGAAGCACACATGGAGGTTGAATCCATTCCCATGGATGGAAGTTGTCAAGTAAAGAAAATCCTAAATTGTTAGATGTAGGTGTGGTGATTATTTCCAATTTTCGGACGACGCAAGTGGGTGAGTCCATCCAAGTTGTTCAAGAAAATCTGGTGTTGAAGGTGGTTAAGAAATGACATAGATGAGCTAGTCCCACTCTATCCAAACCGGTGGCGAGTTTGTGTTGATTATCGAAAGCTCGATTCAGCAACTCGCAAGGATCACTTCCTTTTGCCATTCATTGATCAAATGCTGGAGAGGTTAGCAGGTCATTCTCACTATTGTTTTCTTGATGGCTATTCAGGATATAATCAGATTGTCATTGCCCCTGAGGATCAAGAGAAAACTACATTCACATGCCCATTCGGTACATTTGCCTATCGATGCATGCCATTCGGTCTTTGCAATGCCCCTGCCACTTTCCAAAGGTGTATGGTAAGTATTTCTCTGATTATGTTGAGAACATTATTGAGGTATTTATGGATGACTTTAGTGTTTTTGGTGATTCTTTTGGTAAATGCCTTGACAACCTTACCCTTATACTTCAAAGATGTATAGAAACTAACCTTGTTCTGAATTGGGAGAAATGTCATTTTATGGTAGATCAGGGTATAGTTTGGGACATGTTATTTCTGCTAAGGGTATAGTGGTTGATAAATCCAAGATAGATCTTCTAATGATTCCTTCCACCGTCCCACAAGAAGTGTGGTCGTGATTTCGTTATCGTTTCTTGGTCATGCAGTTTTTTATCGTAGATTTCATCAAGATTTTTCTCGAAAGATAGCATGCCCTCTATGCAGAATTTTACAGAATGACTGGCCTTTGAATTTGATAGAAATGCAAAGTATGCGTTTTGATAGAATACGTGAAGTAGACTCTTGATTTCGGCTCATTAATCAATCTCCGAATTGAAGCATCCATTCGAGATCATGTGCGATGCAAGTGACTACGCTGTGGGTGCCGTTTTGGGTCAACGAATTGGCAAAATTCCACATGCCATTTACTATTCATCTCGGACTTTAAATGATGCTCAACTTAATTATTCTACCACTGAGAAAGAGCTGCTAGCGGTTATTTTTGCTTTAGAAAAGTTTCGATCTTATTTGATTGGTACTAAAGTAACCGTTTATTCTGATCATGCAGCTTTGAGATACTTGCTCACAAAGAAAGATGCAAAACCAAGGCTCATCAGGTGGATACTCCTTTTACAGGAATTTGACTTGGAGATCAAAGACAAGAAGGGAAGTGAAAACTTAGTTGCAGACCATCTCAGTCGCATTGTCCATGATAAGAATGCCTGCCATTACAAGAAAGTTTTCCAGATGAACAATTGTTGTCTCTAAATGTAGTAGCCCCTTGGTATGCAGATATTGTCAACTACTTAGTTACCAAAAAGCTACCACATGACTTGACTCGAGCTCAAAGAGACAAGATCAAGAACATTGCCAAGTATTACTTATGGGATGATCCGCACTTATGGAAGCATTGTTCTGACCAAGTGATAAGAAGGTGCGTTTTTGAATCTAAATTTAATTCAATTTTAACCTTCTGTCATTCTTATGCATGTGGAGGTCACTTCGGACCAAAAAGAACAGCCCTCAAAGTTCTTGATTGTGGATTCTACTGGCCATCATTGTTCAAAGATGCATATCTCTTCTGCAAAGCTTGTGACCGTTGTCAAAGGATAGGTAATTTAAGTGCCAAAAATCAAATGCCACAAACCCCTATACTTATTGTCGAGATTTTTGATGTGTGGGGTATTGATTTCATGGGTCCTTTTCCTTCATCTTTGGTAATGTTTACATTATACTTGCTGTGGATTATGTTTCTAAATGGGTGGAAGCAAAAGCTACGAGAACTAATGATTCTAAAGTTGTTGTAGATTTTGTGAAATCTAATATTTTTGCGAGATTTGGAACACCAAGAGCCATGAGTAGCGATAGAGGGACACACTTCTGTAATAGATCATTTGAAGCCTTGCTCAAGAAATACAACATCACTCACAAGTTGTCTATTGCATATCATCCACAAACTAGTGGTCAAGTTGAAGTTTCAAATCGAGAAGTCAAGTCCATTCTCGAGAAGACAGTGAATCCGAACAGAAAAGATGGGAGCCTACGACTTAATGATGCACTTTGGGCATACCGGACTGCTTACAAGACACCTATTGGTATGTCTCCGTATGGTTAGTCTATGGTAAGCCATGTCACCTTCCA
The DNA here is from genome assembly GCA_013180625.2 of Boswellia sacra. Taxonomy (NCBI): domain Eukaryota; kingdom Viridiplantae; phylum Streptophyta; class Magnoliopsida; order Sapindales; family Burseraceae; genus Boswellia; species Boswellia sacra. The sequence continues at coordinate 118,720 of SNVD02015806.1, read as the reverse complement.
GTAGAGCTCGAACACAAAGCATGGTGGGCAGTAAAGCTTTGTAACATGGAGATGGATGCGGCTGGAGAGCAAAGGAAGCTTCAACTGCAAGAATTGGAAGAACTTAGAAATGATGCCTATGAGAATTCCAGAATTTACAAGGAGAAAACTAAGGCATTTCATGATAACATGATCTCCAGGAAGAATTTTGAAGTGGGACAAAAAGTTCTTTTATTTCATTCTCGCCTCAAGTTATTTCCAGGTAAGTTACGATCTCGATGGGTTGGACCTTTTTGTTATTACTAATGTTTTTCCCCATGGTGTAGTGGAAATCAAGAGCTTAAAAACGGATAAAGTATTCAAGTTGAATGGGCACAGGTTGAAGCCTTACTATGAGAATTCAGTGATGCAGAACATCGAGGAGGTACCTCTCTACGAGCTAGCTTATCTTGATGGGTGATGGCAAGTAACGTCAGGCTGAGAACGTTAAACCAAGCGCTTATTGGGAGGCAACCCAATGTTTTTGAAACATAAATAAAAAGAGACAAAGAAAAGAAGGTAGTAACGATCAATTTTTGTGTTTCGGGGAGATTCCTCTCATGGGCCATTATAATTGATCAGGTTTTATCTCTCTTTGCCATCTGTCTCATTTGCTTTATTGTTTGTTTTTAACTTTCGTTTGCTCTTGTGTTTTTATTTCTTTTATGTGTATCTATTTTCTTTTCTTTTCTTTTCTTTTCTTGTGTTTATTTGATTATTCCGTGCTTCGAGTTCAGTTGTGCAACAGCTTGAGGAAACATTCAAACGGGAGTTGAAGCCATTATCCGAAGGTTTGAAACGTGCATATCTGGGAGAAGAACAAACTCAATCGCATTATCGGTAATATCTCTCCTTTTCTTCTCTTCACTGGATGCTGATATCTTTCTATCGAACCTTCGTAAATATTTCCCTTCACTTCCTCAAAATGCTGTGTTTAAAATTTATAAAGTACGGATGACTATACTTTGGGCATTGATGCTCCTAAATGTGCCTGCTGATATCCGATGGCTTATCGAAGCCAAGGTGAGATTGTCCGGTGAGCCGGACATTAATCTCGCAAAATACATGCCTGGTCTAGGAAAGATCTACTACGCCAAGAGGCGAAGAGCGAAAGGTTACAAGTATGTTATAAATGTGCTAGATGGAATTGTAACCAGACTTGTCGTTCATTAGGTTTTGCCTCCAGGAATAGAGAAGATAAACTTTCATTTATTAAGAATGGTTTGAGTAATGAGTCGCTGGATAATGTTTTGTTAACTCTCGAGTCACATTCTTTTGGACTTGTTCAGCGTGAATTGCTTAATCTATGGACACAATTTCGTGATGAATTGCAGTGTTATAGTCTAGGGAGTCTGACTAAAAACGACCCTGTTTGCCAGTTTATAAGAAAACTGGATGGGAAGCAAATCCCCGACTCATAGCAGGCGTTTCAGCCGTTACTGGACGTAAAACCAGAGGAAGATGTGAGCCACAATCACAACTACTTGTATATTTGAATGTGTGTTGTTGTTGTAGAATTTTTTTTCTTGTTTCGTTTGATCTGATTATCAATGTTGTTTTTGTGTTGTTTTTGTTTGTTGATTTTGTTTGTTTTAATTTCAAGTTTTCTTTTTGACAAACCAGATGACTACCCCATGATATAAGCACACGTGGAAGACAAGTGTGGAGGTTTTGTCAACCTCCGCCGAAAGTATATCTTTACTTTTTATGCTTCACGTGGGAGACAAGTGTGGCGGTTTTGTCAAACCCCACCGAAAGTATATCTCTAATTGTCATGCTTCACGTGGGAGACAAGTGTGGCGGTTTTTTTTCAAACCCCACCGAAAGTTTATCTCCATTTTTCATGCTTCACGTGGGAGACAAGTGTGTAGGTTTTGTCAAACCTCGCCGAAAGCATATCTCATTTTTTCAAATCTTGGGGCCATAAATCTGCATCGAGCAACCCCCACCGAAAGTATGTCCCCATGTGTCAAAATTTGAGAGTTTTATGGGTGTATATATACATTTTGCATATTTTCATATGTCATTCCATAACCTGTCTTGCAATTGAAAAGCATAATATCTAACGGGTCTTACACAAGATTAGAGCACTTGTAGAAATGGAGAAAACACCAATTCGGCGATTCCGCAATATATGCGTATTTTGCGTATCGCAATTTGGTAAAGATGGAGAGTTTACCATAGCAGCTCTTGATCTTGGTAGGACATTAGCTGCGAGGGGTATTCATTTGATTTATGGAGGGGGTAGTCTTGGGTTAATGGGGTGTATGTCGACAGCTGCATCCCTGTCTCTTATACACATCTAGATGTGTATAAGAGACAGCCTTAGGAGGGAGCCAAGTTCTCGGCATTATCCCTAAACCATTAGCTGTACGAGATATCGTAGGCAACACAATCGGGGAAGAGTTACAGGTCTCTAGTATGCATGAGCGTATTGCACATATGGTTGTTAAGTCCAATGCATTTATAGCTTTGCCGGGTGGTTATGGTACATTAGAGGAGATATTTCAATCACCTCTTGGGCACAGCTAAACATCCATCAGAAACCCATTGGTTTGTTGAATGTTAATAATTTTTTTGATGGTTTGTTGTCCTTTCCTGATCAAGCTGTAGAAAAAAATTTCATCTCACCGTCAGCAAGGCAAATGCTGGTTACAGCTTCAACTGCAGGAGAGTGTGTACTTGACAAACTTACAGATTCGTCTATTTTCACCTGATCCAACAATGGCTCGGATAAATTGGTTGGAGAAGGCAAGCGAGCTAAGGCGTCAACTGATTTAACCATCTCTGTAATTCTATTTGCTGGTTTTGCTTCGTTTTTTTGTTTGCAATTCTTTTAGTGTGTTTTTTAGATTTTTCATGTCGTTTCTTTTGAGTTGTTTAGTTATTTCTTTCGTCCCATGTATATTTTCTAATCTCAGTTTTTAGAGTGGTGGCCTAAAAAGTTCAAGTTCTCTTGAAACGCATTCTGGATCTCTTCAATCCATAATGGCTGAATAAGGAGCTAACTTCTAAACTTTTTAGACCCATTCTAACTAACTTGTTTTTGTTTGCTGACTTGTTGAACTTTGTTATTTTATGAGTGAGTGTAGTTTTGCGTAATTTAGAGTTGTTATGTGTTTTTATCTTTATCAGTTTCGATTCAAAAAAACAATTGTGGAAAACCTGAGAATGGCAAGAATATGGGTTTTCTTAACTCTTGAAACGCATTCCTCCTCTCACTAAATATGTAGTTTGTATTTCATGGTTGTTTGGAAGTGTCCCTTGTTTCTTGTTTTGTCTTTCCATAATAATTAGTATATAGCTGGCACCCTTAAGTCTGCGGGCTACTGGTCCCCTAAGGATTGTTGAAATATACAATCTTGACTCAGGTGGTAATAATGGCCACTTAACCCTTTCTCTTGCATGTTTATGGGCCAATGAATAATGCTTAATGATTGAATTAAGATACCTCCTTGGAAAATGATAAATGATGCATGGATCTGTGTGCCTTGAATGTTTATTGGGTTTTTCGCTTTGGGCTTTTGATTCCTTGCACAAAATTGAGCACCGAGCCATTATCACTGAGTTATTTGTTTACTTAGAGAAAGTTTATGTAATTTTAGTGTTTCTTCAGATTTTAATGAATTCTAGAACTTGTTTGATGGTCACTCGAGGCGAAATCCTAGACTGTGCAACATTAGGGAAATGATTTAGGCCATCTTTGGATCGTTTGAGCCTTAAGAGCCAACCTTGACTAAAATTGATCCCTAGTTACACCTTTGAGCCTCTGTAAACCTTTTTCTTTGTTAACTCACTAAAAGATTTCCTAATCTCAATTGAATTTGTTCCAAACAGTTTTATCCCTTACCTATGAGCATGTAAATCATTCGCAATTACATTTTGAGCTATGTTCTGGTTTTGGGAAGTTAGAGGAGGTTGATTATGCCATGAGGCAATGCAATGAGTTTTTATTATGTTTGTTAAAAAAAAAAAAGAGAAAAAAAATCTGTACTTATCTTCCACGTACTTAAACCTTGAGGACAATGTATTGTTTAAGTGTGGGGGAGTGGAATTACAGTTAAAAAAAAAGAAAAAAAAGAAAAAAAAGAGTTCTATACCCTTGGGCGTTCTTAAAAAGAATGAAACAACAAAGTGTGGGGGTGTAGTTTTTTTTGCTTTCTACAAAAAAAAAAAAGAAAAAAAAGAGAGTTCAAGTGTTCTGAATAAGTTTTGGAGAGTCCATTTTGATGAATAAGAAATGATTTTTTTATGTCATGGGCTTGAAGCTCCACATAATATGAATGATTTTATGGTTTTGTGGGTGATTTGAGCCTAATTATTATCCTTTATCATACCTTCATCCAGCCAAACGTTACAAGCTTAATAAAGTCCTACTTGATCCTTGGTGTTGTATGTCTACATTAGTGGAGATTGACTTGAAAAGCAAGCCTATGGAGTTCATTTATACACACATCTTCAATATTAAATATGATTCATTTTTTATGCATAAACTCATCCGGGTTACAAGTGATTAGGTGAGAATGGCTCTACACACACACACTTGAGGAATTGAAGTGAAGCGAAACTAATTTTTGAGATAAATTCTTGATCAAGTGCATTATTTTGAAGTATTCCTTGGGTTATAATTAAGTACAATCTTTGAGGCCTATTTCCAAGTTGAAGCATTGGTGTGTTTTAATTTTTCTCTGATTCTGTTTCGGTTTAGTTTTGTTTCGTATCATTTTAGTTGCTCGAGGACTAGCAAAGTCTACGTGTGGAGGAATTTGATAGGTGTCTATTTATGTATTACTTTTATATCAATTCGTCCATGTTTCCTTGCTATATTCCTTGGTATTTTTATGTTTTTGTGTGGTTTTGATGTTTGTAGGAGTTTTGGAGCAACTTGCACAAAAATGGAGTAAAACCCTTCATTTCACCTCTGCTAGTCAGTGATCTTCTCGGATTTAATTGTATTGATATACAATGAACCCGATGACATTTTATATCCCGTTGGAAAGCTCTCGAAGTCTATTTTCTGGAGAAATTTACGGTTTATAAATCCATTCAGTGTACCAAAAGTTGTAATCAAAACAGTGTGAGATGTATAGAAATATAATTCCACAAGCACTGTAGCATGTATAATACGGGGCACTGTATCAAGTCACTGTAGCAGAGTATTTAAACACATTTTAGGGTTTTATTTTCATAACTGGAAGAGGAGAAAACGTGGGAGGAGGCTGCATTTCAGGATTTCTCTCATCCCTTGGAGTTCTTGAGGAGAAAGAAGATTTTGAAAGAGGAGGAACTACAATTCCCAGAAGATTCATCTACAAAGAAGATTTTCAAAGAATTTGCTAAGTTCTTTCTTTCCTTTTCAATTATGGAATTTCTCTGTATTATATTTGTTATTCAGATTGAATATGTGTAACTAAATCTGAATTGGTTGAGGGTGATTTCAAAGCCCTTGATATGGATTTTGTGAGTTGATTGTGTAAGAAATTGTTATCCACTTCTCTAATTGAAGTTGCTTGTATTTTCCCATATCTAATGCTTATGATTGCTTACTGATTGTATTTGGAATGGCCAACTGAATATATTCTGTTATTGTCTATTGCTAGATTAGAAATCTTGATCCGTAATTGTCATGAATTTCCAATCATTAGTAACAAAATTGTGATCAGAGATTGCAATTGGAAAATACAACCTAGGTTCAATAATCCGAACTTGTGTGATTATTGCTTAGATCAACCTATCTTTCTCATCGTAATGCTTCTATTGAATTAAACGTAGAGAGCTTGTTCTAGGTTGTTTAATGGATAGAGATTAAATAAAGAGCTTGTTTTATTTAACAACAAAGTAAGGGAAGATTGGGATAACAGAGCTTGTTGTTATCTACGGTTGATAACTTCAATGCTGTAATTGGATTACAATTCTATGTTAATTCACAAATTCATATCTTGTGGCAGAGAAAGAACCCTTAACCAAGTGTCTCTCATTGATCTTTCATTCAAATTAACTTCTGTTTTGTTATTCTTAAATTGCATTCTTATTTCATTTAGTTAATCATTCAACAAAACCCCCCCTGTTTAGTTTATCGTTGCTGGAAAATAACGAATTCAATTAGAATCAATCCCCGTGGGAACGATATCTACTTATCACTTTATTACTTGTGCGACTAGTATACTTGCTAGTTTCGAACGCATCAGTTGGAAAGCTTATTCAAATTTGAAAATCTTTTATGTTTTGAAGATTTTCAAATTTCAAACGGAACATAAAAAAAAAATGGCAGACAAAATTACGGTTTTTATGGTGGGTAGAAAATTTAGAGTTGGTGTCTTCACTTGATTAAGTTCATCTCATTTGCCTATGAAAGGAGCCATTCTCCCATGCATTCAATAAGAGCAAGAGAAGCATTTATCAAGCAAAAAAACAAGAGAAATATCAAGTCTAAAGAGCTTTTATATTCTTTATCTACTCTTTGAAGAGAGTTATACTTTTGTTGTAAAAATTATCCTTATTCTTGTATTATGGTGAGAGTGAGATCTTCTTGTAAAGGATAAAAGTTATCCTTGAGAGAACTCTTTCCTTGGTGAGGTTGTTCATCAAGAAGAACTCTTGGTGTGGTGTTATCAGGAGTTGAAGGAAGTTGCCTTGGTGAGGTTGTTCATCAAGAAGAACTCTTGGTGTGGTGTTATCAAGGGTTGAAGGAAGTTGCCTTGGTGAGGTTGTTCATCAGGAAGAACTCTTGGTGTGGTGTTATCAAGGGTTGAAGGAAGTTGCCTTGGTGAGGTTGTTCATCAAGAAGAACTCTTGGTGTGGTGTTATCAAGAGTTGGAAGAAAAGTCTTGGTGAGGTTGTTCATCAAGCAAGTTGTAAAGATTTCTACAACTTAGTGGAAAGCTTAGCTCGTGGAGCTAGGAGCCCTGGACACCCCCCCCCCCCCCCCCTGAAAAAAAAAAAAAAAAAAAAGGCCCCCAAAAAAGTGGTTTGCCGAACCACGTACATCGAGTTTGCACTCTCTCTATCCCTATCTCTTTACATTTACTTGCACTTGTGATTGTTCATTATTATTATTATTCTTGATTGCATTCTATTTTCATCTTTTTCACCTTTGTTCTCAAAGAAAGATTTAAATAATTTTCATCTTTCAAGAAAAATTTTCTAAATCCGTTTTATAAATAAAAACCCAATTCACCCCCCCTCTTGGGTTGCCATACCTGGGTCAACATAATTCTCCTTTTATTATCAAATATTTAAAACCTACGACAGGTGATCTTTATACTGCACATTTTACGAATTATCATTTTGATGAGACAGTTTTTTCACCTTTAGGGGAACAAAAAATGCCTCCTGAAGTTAGGTTTATACTTTCTGAAGTAAGGCAAGAACTTTCTTGGAATGTAGAAATATTGTCTCTTTATAATCCTCGCACATCTCAATGTGAAAATGAAATGCGAAGGATAATACATCTTCAAAATATTACTAATCAGATACTGGATACTTTTACTGATGTAGCTAAGATAACAATGTCACATATACAATCTGCGAAAACACTGGCACATATTAAGATTCCTGTTGAACAAACTTCCCAAGCAACAATGAATAATCAAACGTTGTACACCTAAAGCGTGGTAGAATGCTTGGATCAAAATATGTTGTCCCTAGGAAAAGAGAAGCGATAAATGATGCGTTCGAAACTAGCAAGTATACTAGTCGCACAAGTAATAAAGTGATGAGTGAGATATCGTTCCCACGAGGATTGATTCTAATTAAATTTGTTATTTTTCAGCAACAATAAACTAAATATGGGGGGTTTTGTTGAATGATTAATTAAACTGAATACGAAGGCAAATAAAGAATAACACAACACAATATTAAATGACTTGAAAATTCAATGAGAGACACTTGGTTAAGGGTTCTTTCTCTGCCACAAGATATGAATTTGTGAATTAACATAGAATTGTAATCCAATTACAGCATTGAAGTTATCAACTGTAGATAACAACAAGCTCTGTTATCCCATCTTTCCTTACTTTGTTGTTAAATAAAACAAGCTCTTTATTTAATCTCTATCCATTAAACAACCTAGAAAAAGCTCTCTAAGTTTAATTCAATGGAAGCATTACGATGAGAAAGATAGGTTGATCTAAGCAATAATCACACAAGTTCGGATTATTTAACCTAGGTTGTATTTTCCAATTGCAATCTCTGATCACAATTTTGCTACTAATGATTGGAAATTCATGACAATTACGGATCAAGATTTCTAATCTAGCAATAGACAACAACAGATTATATTCAGTTGGCCATTCCAAATACAATCAGTAAGCAATCATAAGCATTAGATATGGGAAAATACAAGCAACTTCAATTAGAGAATTGGATAACAATTTCTTACACAATCAACTCACAAAATCCATATCAAGGGCTTTGAAATCACCCTCAACCAATTCAGATTTAGTTACACATATTCAATCAGAATAACAAATACAATACAGAGCAATTCCAGAATTGAAAAGGAAAGAAAGAACTTAGCAAATTCTTTGAAAATCTTCTTTGTAGATGAATCTTCTTGGAATTGTAGTTCCTCCTCTTTCAAAATCTTCTTTCTCCTTCAAGAACTCCAAGGGATGAGAGAAATCCAGAAATGCAGCTCCTCCCACGTTTTCCTCCCCCGCCTCCTTTCCTCCTCTTCCCGGTATCCTTCCTTCCTCCTTCTTTCCCTCCCTTCCGTCCCCCTGCACCCCTCTCCTTTCCCCTCTCCTCTCCTCCCCTTTCTCCTCCTCCCTCCCTCCCACCCATTCCGCCTTCCCCCCTTTATTCCCCTTTAAAAGTTATGAAAATAAAAACCTTATAAAATGTGTTTAAATACTCTGCTACAGTGACTTACTACAGTGCCCCGTATTATACATGCTACAGTGGCTTGTGGAATTATATTTCTATACATCTCACACTGTTTTGATTACACTTTTTGGTACACTGAATGGATTTATAAACCGTAAATTTCTCCAGAAAATAGACTTCGAGGCTTTCCAACGGTATATAATATGTCGTCGGGTTCATTGTATATCAATACAATTAAATCCGAGAAGATCACTGACTAGCAGAGATGAAATTGAAGGGTTTTACTCCATTTTTGTGCAAGTTGCTCCAAAACTCCTACAAACATCAAAACCACACAAAACATAAAAATACCAAGGAATATAGCAAAGAAACATGGACGAATTGATATGAAAATGATATATAAATAGACACTTATCAAATTCCCCCACACTTAGACTTGCTAGTCCTCGAGCAACTACGACAATATGAAATAAAACTAAACCGAAACAGAATCAACAAAAAAAATTAAAACACACAAATGCTTTATCTTGCAAATAGGCCTCAAAGATTGTACTTAATTATAACCCAAGGAAAACTTTAAAATAATGCACTTGATCAAGAATTTTATCTCAAAGATTAGTTTCGCTTCACTTCAATTCCTCAAGTGTTTGTGTGTAGAGCCATTCTCACCTAATCACTTGTAACCCGGATGAGTTTATGCTTAAAAATGAATCATATTTAATAGTGAAGATGTGTGTATAAATGAACTCCATAGGCCTGCTTTTCAAGTCACTCTCCACTAATGTAGACATGCGCAACACCAAGGATCAAGTAGGACTTTATTAAACTTGTAACGTTTGGCTTGGGTGAAGGTATGATAAAGGATAATAATTAGGCTCAAATCACCCACAAACACATAAAATCATTCAATATTATGTGGAGCTCAAGCCCATGACATAAAAATTCATTCTTATTCATCAAATGACTCTCCCAAACTTATTCAGAACACTCGAACTCTCTCTTCTTTTTTTTTTCTTTTTTTCTTTTTTTTCCTTTTTTCTTTTTTTTTTTTGTAGAAAGCAAAAGAAATTACACCCCCACACTTTGTTGTTTCATTCTTTTTAAGAACGCCCAAGGGTATAGAACTTTTTTTTTTTCTTTTTTTTCTTTTTTTTTTCTTTTTTTTTTTAACTGCAATTCCACTCCCCCACACTTAAACAATACATTGTCCTCAATGTTTAAGTACGTGGAAGGTAAGTACAGATTTTTTTTTCTTTTCTTTTTTTTTTTCTTTTTTACAAAACACAATAGGACTCCTTGCATTGCTCATGAACACACCCAACCTCCTCTAACTTTCCAAACCGAACATAGCTCAGAATTTAATGTGTGAAATGATCTACATGCTCATAGGTAAGGGATAAACTGTTTGGAATAATTCATTTGTGAGTAGGAAATCTTTTAGTTAGGTTAACAAAGAAAAGGCTTACATAGGCTCAAAGGGGTAACTAGGGAACAATTTCAGTCAAGGTTGGCTATTAAGGCTCAAACGGTCCAAAGATGGCCTAAATCATTTCCCCAATGTTGCACAGTCTAGGATTTCGCCTCGAGTGACCAGCAAACAAGTTCTAGAATTCATTGAAATCTGAAGAAACATTTAAATTACATAAACTTTCTCTAAGTGAACAAATAACTCAGTGATAATAGCTCAGTGCTCATTGTTGTGCAAGGAATCAAAAGCAAAGCGAAAACCAATAAACATTTCAAGCACACAGATCCATGCATCATTTAGCATTTTCCAAGAGTTATTCTTAATTCAATCATTATCTTATCATCGACCCACAAAATACAAGAAAAGAGGTACGTGGCGTTGTTACACCTGAGTCAAGATTGTATATTTCAACAATCCTTAGGACCAGAGCCCGCAAAGACTTTAAGGTTTCCACCTATATACCTTTAGTCATAAAGAACAAACAAGATACAAGACACTCAACCAACAATATGAAATAAACAACTACAGATTTATTCCGAGAGAATGCGTTTCAAGGGGTTAAAGAAAATCCCCATATTCTGCCATTCTCAGGTTTTTCCACAATGTTTTTTTTTTTTTGAATCGAAACTGATAAAGACAAAAACACACAACAACTCGAAATTACATAAAACTACACTTACTCAGAAAATAATAAAGTCCAACAAATCAGCAAACACAAACAAGTCAGTTAGAATGGTTCTAAAAAGTTTAGAAGTTAGCCTCCTTATTCAGCCATTATGGATTAAAGAAATCCAGAATGCGTTTCAAGAGAACTTGAACTTTTTAAGCCACCACTCTATAAACCAAGATTAGAAAATATTACCTGGGAGGAAAGAAACAACCTGAAAAATCTCAAAATAAATAACATGAAAAACTTCAAATAAAGACAATAAAAAGAAAGCAAACAAAAACGAAGCAAACCAGCAAATAGAGATTACAGATGGAGTGTTAAATCCAGTTTACGCCTCTTATTGCCTTCTCCACACCACTCAATCCGAGCTGTTGTTGGATCAGGCGAATAGACGAATTCTTGTAGTTTGTCAATTAACTCCCCTGCCGTTGAAGCTGTAACAAGGATTTGCCTCGCTGATGGTGAGATAAAATTTTTTTTCTACAGCTTGATCAAGAAAAGACAACAAACCATCAAAAAAGTTATTGACATTTAACAAACCAATGGGTTTTTTTATGGATGTTTAGCTGTGCCCAAGAGGTGATTTGAAATATCTCCTCTAATGTGCCATAACCACCGGGTAAAGCTATAAATGCATCGGACTTAACAACTATATGTGCAATACGCTCATGCATGCTAGAGACTTGTAACTCTTCCCCGATTGTGTTGCCTACGATATCTCGCACAGTTAATGGTTTAGGGATAATGCCGAGAACTTTGCTCCCTCCTAGGGATGCAGCTGTCGACACACACCCCATTAACCCAAGACTACCCCCTCCATAAATCAATTAATACCCCTCGCAGCTAATGTCCTACCAAGATCAAGAGCTGCTGTGGTAAACTCTCCATCTTGACCAAATTGCGCTCCGCAAAATACGCATATATTGCGGAATCGCCGAATTGGTGTTTTCTCCATTTCTACAAGGGCTCTAATCTTGTGTAAGACACGTTAGATATTATGCTTTTCAATTGCAAGACAGGTTATGGAATGACATATGAAGATATGCAGACTGTATATATACACCCATAAAACTCTCAAATTTTGACACATGGGGACATACTTTCGGTGGGGGTTGCTCGATGTAGATTAATCGCCCCAAGATTTGAAAAAATGAGATATGCTTTCGGCGAGGTTTGACAAAACCTACACACTTGTCTCCCACGTGAAGCATGGAAAATGGAGATACACTTTCGGCGGGGGTTGACAAAACCCCCACACTTGTCTCCCACGTGAAGCATAAAAAATAGAGATACACTTTCGGTGGAGGTTGACAAAACCTCCACACTTGTCTCCCACGTGTACTTATGCCATAGGGTAGTCATATGGTTTGTCAAAAAGAAAACTTGAAATTAAAACAAACAAAATCAACAAACAACAACAACACAAAAACAACATTGATAATCAGATCAAACGAAACAAGAAAGAAATAAAATTCGACAACAACAACACACATTCAAATATACAAGTAGTTGTGATTGTGGCTCACATCTTCCTCTGGTTTTACGTCCAGTAACGGCTGAAACGCCTTCTATGAGTCGGGGATTTGCTTCCCATCCAGTTTTCTTATAAACTGGCAAACAGGGTCGTTTTTAGTCAGATTCCCTAGACTATAACACTGCAATTCATCACGAAATTGTGTCCATAGATTAAGCAATTCACGCTGAACAAGTCCACAAGAATGTGACTCGAGAGTTAACAAAACATTATCCAGCGACTCATTACTCAAACCATTCTTAATAAATGAAAGTTTATCTCTCTATTCCTGGACGCAAAACCTAATGAACGACAAGTCTGGTTACAATTCCATCTAGCACATTTATAACATACTTGTAACCTTTTCGCTCTTCGCCTCTTGGCGTAGTAGCTCTTTCCTAGACCAGGCATGTATTTTGCGAGATTAATGTCCGGCTCACCGGACAATCTCACCTTGGCTTCGATAAGCCATCGGATATCAGCAGGCACATTTAAGAGCATCAATGCCCAAAGTCTAGTCATCCGTACTTTATAAATTTTAAACACAGCATTTTGAGGAAGTGAAGGGAAATATTTACGAAGGTTCGATAGAAAGATATCGGCATCCATTGAAGAGGAGAAAAGAAGAGATATTACCGATAATGCGATCGGTTTTGTTTTTCTCCAAGATATGCACGTTTCAAACCTTTGGCGAATGACTTCAACTTCCGTTTGGATGTTTCCACAAGCTGCTGCACAAATGAGCTCAAAGCACAGAGTAATCAAATTAAACAAAAGAAAGGAAAAGAAAAGAGCAAAAACGAAACTAAAGACACATAAAAGAGATAACAACACAATAGCAAACAAAAGTCAAAAACAAGTAAAAAATATAAAAACAAATGAGACAGATGGCAAAGAGAGATAAAACCTGATCAATTTGATGGCCTACGAAAGGAATCTCCTCGAGACACAAAAATCGATCATTATTACCTCATTTATTTTTCTTTTCTTTTTTTTTTAATTTTTCAAAAACATTGGGTTGCCTCCCAATAAGCGCTTGGTTTAACGTCCTCAGCCCGACGTTGGTTCCATAATGGGAGGATCCAATTTCCGTTGTGCTTCTCTAATGGGCTTGGATCCCTCTTTTAACAAGATCCGGTCAATGCATATGGATGGGCCTTGGATGTCAACAATTGCCCACTCAATAGCTATTTTGTTATCTGTAAGTATTCGACGAGTTTATCTTCTGTATTCGTGCAAGGCCCTTCCATTGTAACTCGCAAAGTATCATTCTCACACAAGAATCCATGATTCAAATGATCTGGAAGTGACTTAAGCTCCAAGGTATTGGCTTTCATCACAGAAGGAAGAAGTTTCTCAGTAGATAAAGGCAATTCAATGTACGAAACATCATACCTATTTGTGGTGATAGCTATAGTCTCATCCAAGCTTGTCACAGCTTCCTCCACTTCTTTAGACCCTTGTATCAGCTTTCTTGGTTCTTTGAAACTTTCTATCCTTATGTGTTCACTAATAGCAACATCCACTCCATTCGTGCGAGTTAACTCAAAACATTGTTGTGGCAAATAATCAATAACGTCAACTGCAAAAACAGAATGTAAGTCATTAGAGTACCTCATTTCCTCAAAAATATTAAAACATATCACCTTGCCATCCAACTCTATGGTCAAAGTGCCATAATGAACATCAATCTTGATTCTAGCAGTTTGCAGACATGGCCTCCCTAAAAGAATCGGTGTTGGATTAGGAGATGTCTCATCCTCTATTTTAAGGACATAGAAGTCTGCTGGAAAAACCAATTGATTCACCTGCACAATCACATCTTCCACAACTCTTTTGCGATATGCATTAAAATGATCAGCAAACTAAATGGTAATACCAGTTTTCGCAAAAGGTCCAAGATTTAAAGAAGCATAAATAGAATATGGCATGACATTAATAGATGCTCCTAAATCTAATATAGCTCTTTCAAACTTGGTATTACCAATGGTGCATGGAATGATGAACGTACCTGGATCTTTACATTTTGGAGGAATTTTACTTTGCAATACAGCTGAAACATTTTCCCCCACACTTACTTTCTCATTTCCCTTCAACTTTCTCTTGTTGTGCATAACTCCTTGAGAAATTTTGTACAACGAGGTACTTGCTCAATAGCATCCAGAAGTGGTATATTTACCTCGATTTTGTGAGAATTTTCCAGGATTTCTTGGTCTTGTTTCTCCTTCGATTGTGCAAATCTACTAGGAAAAAGTGGAGGAGAAACATATGAAGGAATGGGAGTTATAGGATTTACCTGAGAAGTCAGTGTTTTGTTCATGGTGGAAGTGGTGTCATCTCCTTCATCAGTTTGTGATTTCTTTGGCAGGACATCTAATTGCTCTTCATTTTGCAAAGTTATCGCACAAGAATTCTCTCTTGGATTGATCATCGTTTGACAAAATAATTCTTCTGAGCCTTGGCCCTCGAATTTGCTCATGCTAGTGGCCAATTGTCCCATTTGATTTGCCAGGTTTTGGATACTTGCCCCAGTTTTCCTGCTGGAATTGCATTGTGTTAGTGGCAAGTGCATTAACAATATCTTCGAGAGACATACCTGAGTTTTGCGAAGCTGGTTGCGGTGCTGGATGTGGCAATTGGTGTGGTTGCATTTGAAAAGGTTGCTGCACTCTAGGTTTGTGAAACCTGTGAACGGGATTTTGGTATACTTTGGAGTGATTGGTTGATGATTCCAGTAACAGAAATTATGTTGATCTTCCCATCCAGCATTGTAAGTGCTAGAGAAAGGATCATACCATTGCCTCGTTTGTCCTGAAATCCACCCATGGCATTGGCTTGTTCCATATATTCTTCTTGTAAAGTTGGATACATGTCGATTGGATGCTCCATCGTAGAATATATCCCACATTCATAAGATTTTTGCATATCTCCTACAGCCATGTTTTCCACAAGAGAGGTTAGCTCAGAAAGTTGTTGTTCAATGTTCGGAGTGCTTACCTCATTTACTCTCCATGGTACTTGTGGCTCAAATCCGCTACTGAATTGATAGAAGTTTACTACCATGTTGTCTAAACACAAACAATCAGAAAAGAAAAACAAAGAAAATATGAATCAACAATGAAAACAAAATAACAAATCGATTAGAAAATCAATCCCCGGCAACGGCGCCAAATACTTGATGCGTTCGAAACTAGCAAGTATACTAGTCGCACAAGTAATAAAGTGATGAGTGAGATATCGTTCCCACGAGGATTGATTCTAATTAAATTTGTTATTTTTCAGCAACAATAAACTAAATATGGGGGGTTTTGTTGAATGATTAATTAAACTGAATACGAAGGCAAATAAAGAATAACACAACACAATATTAAATGAATTGAAAATTCAATGAGAGACACTTGGTTAAGGGTTCTTTCTCTGCCACAAGATATGAATTTGTGAATTAACATAGAATTGTAATCCAATTACAGCATTGAAGTTATCAACCGTAGATAACAACAAGCTCTGTTATCCCAATCTTTCCTTACTTTGTTGTTAAATAAAACAAGCTCTTTATTTAATCTCTATCCATTAAACAACCTAGAACAAGCTCTCTGAGTTTAATTCAATGGAAGCATTACGATGAGAAAGATAGGTTGATCTAAGCAATAATCACACAAGTTCGGATTATTTAACCTAGGTTATATTTTCCAATTCCAATCTCTGATCACAATTTTGCTACTAATGATTAGAAATTCAAGACAATTACGGATCAAGATTTCTAGTCTAGCAATAGACAATATCCAGATTATATTCAGTTGGCCACCCAAATACAATCCAGCAAGCAATCATAAGCATTAAACATGGGAAAATACAAGCAACTTCAATTAGAGAATTGGATAACAATTTCTTACACAATCAACTCACAAAATCCATATCAAGGGCTTTGAAATCACCCTCAACCAATTCAGATTTAGTTACACATATTCAATCAGAATAACAAATACAATACAGAGAAATTCCAGAATTGAAAAGGAAAGAAAGAACTTAGCAAATTCTTTGAAAATCTTCTTTGTAGATGAATCTTCTTGGAATTGTAGTTCCTCCTCTTTCAAAATCTTCTTTCTCCTTCAAGAACTCCAAGGGATGAGAGAAATCCAGAAATGCAGCCTCCTCCCACGTTTTCCCCTCTTCAAGTTATGAAAATAAAACCCTAAAATGTGTTTAAATACTCTGCTACAGTGACTTGCTACAGTGCCCCGTATTATACATGCTACAGTGACTTGTGGAATTATATTTCTATACATCTCACACTGTTTTGATTACAACTTTTGGTACACTGAATGGATTTATAAACCGTAAATTTCTCCAGAAAATAGACTTCGAGAGCTTTCCAACGGTATATAATATGTCATCGGGTTCATTGTATATCAATACAATTAAATCCGAGAAGATGGTTGACTAGCAGAGGTGAAAATGAAGGGTTTTACTCCATTTTTGTGCAAGTTACTCCAAAACTCCTACAAACATCAAAACCACACAAAAACATAAAAATACCAAGGAATATAGCAAAGAAACATGGACGAATTGATATAAAAGTAATACATAAATAGACACCTATCAATAAATATCAGTCCCAGTAGAAATAGTGATCAAGCTAAAGATTCCACACTTTCTAGTTTATCTCATAAAAAGATAAATGTTATTGATGAGATACATGCCCCTGAAAAGGCAAAAATTATTAATGAGGAACATACCCCTCAAGTGGCAAATGTATTTAAAAATGAGAAAATTTTTATTAATTATGCTAGAGAAACGTGGAATCATGATGAAATTATCATTGAAAACATATTTTCAATAGCCACTAATATTATGAATGATGATTTTGAACCACATGCAATAGATGAATGTAGACAAAGGCATAATTGGCCTAAATAGAAAGAAGCAATTTAATCAAAATTAGCTTCCTTGGCTAAACGTGAAGTTTTTGTAGTCCGAATTCCAACTGATGCAAAACCTGTTGGATATAAATAAGTGCTTACTAGAAAAGAAAATGAGAAAAATGAGATTGTTAGATATAAAGCCCGTTTACTGGCTCAAGGTTTTTCTTAAAGATTGGGTCTTGATTTTAATGAAACTTGTGCCCCGGTAATGGATACAATCATTTTAAGATATTTGATAAGTTTGGCAATCTTAGAGAAACTTCATATATGCCTTATGGATATGGTTACTTCTTATTTGTATGGTAAATTAGATTTTGACATATATATATATATATATATATATATATATATATATATATATATATATATGTATATATGAAACTTCCTAAAGGATTTCAATTACCTAAAGCAATTAAAATACAACCAAGGAGCGTGTATGCATTCAAATTGCAAAGATGCCTATATAGATTGAAACAATCAGAGCGAATGTGGTAAAATCCGTAGTGAATACTTGATTAAGGAGGGATACATTAATAATCCCATATGCCCTTGTGTGTTTATAGAGAAGTCAAAATCTAGTTTTGCAATTATAATAGTGTATGTCGATGACATGAATTTAATTGGGACTCTTGAAGAGATCCGAAATGCTGCTGAATATTTAAAAAGAGAATTTGAAATGAAAGATTGAGGAGAAAAAAATGCCATCTCAGCCTACAAATTGATCCAGTTCAACCGGCGTACTTGTTCATCATGTCAGTCAACATATACATAAAAGATTTTAAAATGGTTTAATATGGATAAGGCACATCCATTCAGTACCCCAATGGTGGTTCAATCCCTTGATCCTAAAAATGATCTATTCCATCCTAAAGAGGATGACGAATAGATACTTGGTCCAAAAATATAGTATTTGAATGTTGTAGGTGAATTAATATATTTGGCATAATGTACTGGGCTAGATATTACATTACTGTAAATTTGTTAGCAAGGTTTAGTTCTGCACCTACAAGATAGCATTGGTATAGGATCAAACATCTTTTACGATATCTTTAGGAAACAATTGATTTAGGATTATTTTTTTCTTATGAGCCTTCTGAAAATCTTGGTTTAGTTAGATATGCTGATCCTAGATGTTTATCTGATCCCCATAGAGCTCGATCACAAACTGGTTATGTTTTTACCCATAACGGGACCGCAGTTTCATGGTGTTCTACAAAAGAAACCTTGATTGCCACTTCTTTTAATTATTTTGAAAATACTTGCAATACATGAAGCTAGTCAAGAATGTGTATGGTTACGGTCTATTATTCAACACATCTAAAATTCATGCGGATTATCTTCCACTATGGATCCTCCAACAATTATATATGAAGATAATACAACTTGTATAGCTCAAAATAGAGGAAGATATATCAAAGGAGATCGAACCGAACATATTTCACCAAAATTCTTCTACACACATGAACTACAAGAAAGTTGAAAGATTGATGTGAAACAGATCCATTCTAATAGTAATCTTACATATTTGTTTACTGAGACTTTGCGAACATCAACATTTGAGAAACTAGTATACGAAGTTGGCATGCAATGGCTTAATAAGCAACCAAGTTAAATAAAGAATATTATTCTATTGCTATGCTCAAGGAGAGTATTTTGGACACTTATGTATACTGTACTATTTTTCCCTCAGCCACGTTTTTTCCACTGGGTTTTACTACGAACGTTTTTAACGAGATAGTAAAAGCACGTCCAATACCAATTAGTATTTAATGTATAATTATATTTCGTTACTTAAGTTTTTATCCCATTGAGTTTTTTCTTAGCAACACCTAATATAATTATAATTATCCTAAGATAGTAAAATATCTAAAGAGGGAGTGTTATAAAGTACAAGATATTTTCGTTTTATTAAATCCTTAAAGCGATGGAAAGGTGGTGAACACTTCTATAAATACCCTCTGTCACCTGCTTCGTAAAAACATAAGAAGAAAACCATAATTTAAAAAAAAAATCTTATTAATAACTTTTGCTTCCCTTTTATCTCAATATTCTTATTATCTCATCTCATCTCATTTCTTTTCGCAATATCGCATTTACTTTCTAACTCTGTGGTCCTGCATCATTGACTTCTCTAGCAACCTTCCAAAATATTAAAATTACCATTTCTTTCTTATAATAATATAATAACATCAACACTTATTAATCTATTTCTATAATAAATTCTTATTTATGATGATTTTAGGTAAGGTAGAGAAAGGGGACGGCTGGGCTGGGCTACAACACAGCCGAAATTTTTTGGAAAAAAAAACACTGGACGGTAATATGGTTGAAGGGACTTTCACATTTACTCACTTGTGGTTTCGTTAAACTTTACAAGAATCCAATAACATTGTAAAGTTAATTCGATCTCTTTACACCTATATCTCATGACCCTCTTAGATACTCTTCCATGTATATGTATATATTTTTTTGTGTGCGCTTAATTCAGTAAAAAATATAAGAAAAGTTTGATAATCCACATTTTATATTCCTCCTAAACTTCAGGTACTTTTTTTCTTCTCATATACTTTATAGTAATTTATCTATCTTTGCCAATAATAGATGAATTGTTATAATCTAATTTCAGTAATTTTTTAATATATAATTTATAATTTAAGAGGCAAGTTACATGATGTTTCCCTAGTGTTTGATACACAAGGACCCTTAATCTATCACTAAAATTATACTAGAGTACTCGTATCACTGAACATATAAGCTCCAAAGCTAGCTGGAAAACAATATACATCGCTAGATATAATGATGAGTCTTGAAATAAAAAAAAAAAAAAAAAATCTAACATCTAATATTTTGGGCTAGGTGACAAATGGGGGTACAAAAGATGATTGCATATCAAAATGTGAGACAAAGTGCTTCTAGCATCAAAGCTTCGACGAAAGGAACGAGACTCTGCTTGGGAAATGTAAAAATTAGAATAGAAGAGAGATTGACTAGTTATGAATACAAGAGATTAAGATAACAATGAAATATAGCAACAAACTTAAATATAAATTTAGGAAAAATTTTCAGTTGAAAAATCTTTCATTTAGTTATAACTCTGAACTATGAGAAAATAACAAAACATCATTTTCCAAAAAAATTAAATTCTTGACAGACCTTCAGATTCAAAACTCTCACTTTTTTGCCTAGGAGAACAAATACTGACTTTTACTCAAATATTGAACAACTTGAAACAATATGAAGCCTCATTTATTCGTCACCCTAAGATACGACATCAGAAGCAAAGGATATTGCATTCTTCAAAGTTACATAGGCCTTCTTGTCGTTAGGTCTAGCAACCAAGCGACCACTTCTTGTTTTCTTCTTCCCCTGCATATTCAGTGTCCTTACCTTTTCAACTTCAAAACCATAGATTGATTCCAGAACCGTCCTGATCTCGACCTGTTCATTTTTAACATATTAGAAGAAAGAGGAAGAGGCAACTCACAATATTATCACACAGAATTGAACAAAGAAGTTTAATCAGTTATTATTTTGTACCTTTGATGCAGAAAGGATCATTTTAAATGCAATTTCTTTGAGGTTGTTAAACGAAGATGGCATGAGAAGCTCCATAGGAAGATCAACAAGCCCATATGCCATGTTTCTTTGTTGATCTAATCTCTGGAAACCACCAACTGGTCATCTGTTAAATGATGCCGATCAGAAGCGGGGAGGAGGAAGGAGATATACAGGCTAGCTTTTGTTTTCCTGAACTTAAGATAATAATTCACATATGAATCAGAATTATAACGGACATACTGATACTGATGTCAGTGTCCATAAACAAAAAAAGTATATATATTCCAAGAAATTAGACTAGCTTAGATTTTAAGCACTAACACTGAAATTGATGTTTCAGGTTCATGAAAATATATTTCCATTAAAATCAGACTATAGAGTTGGATGAAATAGTAAAACTCATACAGATTTATGAAGCAGAATAAGGAAAATATAGACAAAGGAAATATTAAAAAAGAAAAAAAAAAAAGAGAAAACAAGGCAGTATCATCCCTAAAATAAAACTCAAAAGGCTCTCAATGTCAACTACTCAATCTACTCAAAGAGAATGTAACAATAGTGATGGAGAACAACTACAACGAACACTTAAGCTAATAAGCCAAACTCCCAGAAATTGTATTTTATATCTAAAATGTCCCCTCATACGCAGATAAAAGCGAACTAACATACATATCACATGAGCCCAAAAAATAAAAAATAAAAAAGAAATCAGAAGTAGAACCCATTTCTTATGATACCAGGTCTGCCTTATTTTTCTTCAAAAAATTCTTTAGCGCATAACTTTTATTCCCACCAAAAATAAAAAAGAAGCTCCAGTTAATTAATATGGAATGTCCATGGAATCCACATTCCCATTTTTCCGTCATCAAAAACCTCTACAATGACTACAAACCATGCACTTGCTTGTTCAAGTAGCAACGACATCAAAAGTAGAACACTTATATTGTCATCCAACTTACTCGGGATACGAAGCAGGAAGGTTTTGCAAGCCAAAGTCCAATAAGAACTACTGAGCTTTCGGAGGTCCAAATCATGATATGGACATGGATATGAGTTGACATGAATCAACAACCTACCTCACTACGCTTCTTCAACATAAATCTAAATAGTGACATGAATAGATCCCATGAATCGAATGCAGATTTTCTTAGTTTCACTTTATAATCCTATTTTCATAAAAAAAGAAAAGAAAATGCAATCAAGATTTTTTCTTCCATCTTATATATCAGAAAAGGTTACAATTTTTCTTCCACATGATCAAAGATGAGTATGTTCATCCGTGAAAACATATCAAAAATAATCTAATCTGTTAATTATTCAACTTTTTTGATGTTCTTGTTTGACCTCACCAGCAAATAATCATTTTCGAAGTCTGCATTATGACTCTACCATTCTTTTCATTCTTTCATTGTAAAACAATTTTCTGCAGCATAATGCAATCAGGATTCAGGATGAGTTCTAGAACTTAATTAAATTAGCTCAAATATTCTGAAATTTTAACTATTTTCCCTCAAAACTCAACCACTATAACCAAAAATCTACAAATGTAAGTATAAAAATCTTCACAACCCTGTTTGGTTTCCAAGAAAATTTTAACACTTACTTGCTAAAAAAGCAAGTCCCAGTTCAGCCAAACAAAACTTATTAATTTATTGAATGTTCAATTTCTTTTCATTTTTCCAATAATCTCTTGTTCGTGAAAGTACTAAACAAAACTACAGAATTTTAGACTTCAAAAGTTTCTCAGCGCCTAATCCCAAAACAAAGGGAAAAAAACAAAACAAAAACAAAATTAAGAGTGCCCATATGACATAATCAAATTAATTAGCAAACAAGAGATTATTAAAACGATAATGATATGATTTTACAAAGTTCTATTTTCATCAAAAGTAAAAATAAAACAATCAATTCAGCATAAAAGAGTGAACAAGAGTTACCTTTTTGGTTTCAGACAGCGACTGCATTGCAGTTGCAGAGAAGAGGTTCAGTCTTGACAGAGAAGAGTTACCATTTGGGCCCTGCCCATTTAGTACGACCTTGTTCGGGCCAAATTCAATCAAACCGGAGTGGAAGGTTCTGGGAGTCCTAAAAGTTTTAAAAACTCCTTGAGGCCCCGTTTGAGAGCAGGAAAAAAGGTGGGACTAAGATATTTTCTTTGAATTTTGTCTCAAGCTTTACGTATGGCTCATCTTGAAGAGAAATAGGTTAGGATAAAATTTTATCATCAGCCTTTCTTCAGTCCCCACTTTTCGGAACTCCAAAGACCCACATAAATTTGAGACTTCTTTTTTTTTGGTTCTTTTTGTTTTAAATAAAGGTTAAAGTAAAATAAATAGTTATATTGTTATATTATTACTAATTATATTAATTAATTTATATTTTAATTAAATAATAATAAAATAGTAAATAAATAATTAATATATAAATATTAAAATAGGATATATAATATTATAATATTATAAATATTTGAATAAAATAAAAATTTCTATTATCATACCATTAATAATTATCTTAAATAATTTTATTTTAAAGTTAAAATTATGCATAATAATAAAAAATAAATATGTAAAATATTATAAAATGAATTTATTACATAATAAATAATTATTATTATGTAAACAATTATTATCTAATTAATAATGTTATAATATGATAAATATTTATACTTTATATTATCAAATAAAAATAATATAATATTCAATAATATTTCATAAATAATTAAATTAATTTTGAATAAAAATTAAACAAATTTATGTTTTAGAAATAATTTATTAAAAATTATCATATAATAATATAATTCAATCCTATATTGATACAATACAAGATAATATTATACATAATTCAGTTCCATATTGCACGAGACATAAGACAATACTATATATAGTCCAGTCTTAAATTCTAGTTCTAATCTAATCGAGTTCTAGTTCAGATCCTAATTATAGTCTAGCCTAGTCTTAACTCTCAAATGGGGCCTAAAGGTATGGAGTGGTAGAATTCACATTCTAGTTCTCTCTTGTTACGCAAATTTGGTCAAAGTTTGATTGACTTCTTATAGGCTTGGTTGTTAATTATTTAGCCGGATTTTTTTCAATCCAAACTCTTTCATGAAATTACTTAGTTGCAGCTGCAGAGAAGAGGTTCATACTTCGTAATTTGAATTATCTATAAAATTTTTTGTGTCTAGTTTTGTATAAAAAAATTGTATCAAAAGATTCCTTCCCATATACCACCAATATTATCTATATTTTTATACTCTGCCATTGATTGGCTTTCATTATAAAAGTTTCTCACAGAGTGAAAAGAGCCTTATTAGATTCATGTTGCTTTGTTTAGTGCTTATTTTTTAATTCTTTAGACCTCACCTCTAAGTGATCAATTGGACATTATATTCTTAATAAATTCCACTTAATTTTCAATTTTTCTCATTTATTCCCAATACTTGACATTTGGCTTTTAAAAGAAATTTGATGCGACAATATTTGATCTTCACTTTTCATATAACTTTGTTTTAGTTGTTGGGTTTATATTAATTTATTTTTCAATCAAATGCTTACCATAAATTTTACTAGACATTATTCATCTTAGGATTCTCTGAATAAGGTTACTAAGGATTAATTGCTGTTTTCTCTTTTACTTCTTATAGTTCCATAGAAATTAAATAATTGGAGACAGCAAAGAAACTTATACTGTACCATGCGAACAACAAACGGTTTCAAGGAAATTTTTTCGGCCTTGCCGTGGGTTTAATGTTTTTACTATTGTACTGGGTCGTTGGACACGAACTTTTTCAGTGGCCGTTGGAACCTTGCTTTGTTAATCTGCCAAAAGAGAGTTGCCGCAAATTTAGAGATTAAAAAAAAATTAATTAAATATTTACCTATTCATCGGCTCGAAACAAATTGCGGATTAAAAAGATATAAGTGATTAATTTAATATTTATAGTGTACTTTAGGATTTTACCTTCAGACTTAATTTCAATTAAGAATAAAACTACGAAAAAAGTAACAAATCAAAAAAAGTGTCTAAGTCTAGAGGAGGGGAATGATTATGACTATACTCATACTTTCCCGCTTTTAGGTGAGGTATCGAATTTCCTTTTTCCTCTAATTAAAGACGAAAAGGGGGAAAGGATAATTAATTTCATTGATTCTTAATTAATTAGGTAATTGTTAATGATTAAAGAAGAATGATTATAGTTTGAATTTTGTTCCGAGAGAAGATGATCACAATTGTGAACCTCCCTAGTAATAGTTAATACACGGGCATCTAATAAAACTGTTTTACTTACCATCAATCAAATCCTCGTAAGTAAAATAATTTTTGTCTCTTCTTCGTGGAAATCTATTTAGGTACATACTTTCCAGTATAAAAAAACTATAATAATCCCTCAACGTTTATATAATATCTGATCATGACCATATATATTTTATTCAGTAGAAGTTATGTGGGTTCATTTTTCAATTTTTTTTTTTAATTTACGTAGTAATTAACAATGAAAAGGCGCAGGGAATGAGTGGCCGACAATGTACATATTCTCAGCAACCCACCATCTTTATCTTCATCAATTTCATTACATTTTCTTGGTCCAAATTCATGGTCAAGGTTAAGTGAGATTCGGATATTATAAATATTTTTCAACATAAGGATGGATACCTTCCAGATATTTATAATTTTTGCTTCGGCAGCTTGCACAGGAAAAATTTATGAAAGATTTGTTCCATGACACCCTTGGATTCGGTGTTGCCAAAATGATAAGATGAGACAAGGATTTTGCTTTCGCTTACTCTTTTATTTTCATTCTGGTTTCGCAACGCTGAATCATTTCTTAGAGATTAATTATTATTACTGTTGGAGCGCAAATGACACGCACAAAATGATAGCAAATATGCTGCAACAAGTAATAAAAAGTAAGTAGAGTATTCCTCCCACAAGAATTATATCTAAATTCTAGCTAAGACCGTTTTAAAGCAAATTCAATTTTATCTAGAGAAACGAACAATTAAAAGTGTAAACTACAATTGACTAACATAAAAGGGAATAAAGGTTTAATTGGTAGGCTTAATAAGAGTAGAATTTAATGATATAAACTATCTAGAGGGTGAATTTTCATCCAACACACATTTATACCAATCCGATTCAATATCTCTAATTGATTCGATCCAAGTTCATTAGTCAAAAATGTCAAGTAGCAAATATGTTAATTAATCAATTTTAATCTTCCGATTTAAAATCAATCAATTAACATTCATGAAGCACAAATTTCACATGACTACAAAGGGAGTTCATAGGCTCTCTCAAGTCATCTACAAACACCTAGTGTAAGCATGAAATTTTGCTGATGGCTTTAAGCCTGATGGCGATAACTAAAAATACTAATCAAAGTAGAATTTTGATTCAAAAAGACACCCAAAATATTTGCAAAAAAAAAAATCCAAATTAAGGGTGAAAATCAAGAAAAAATCGAAAATAGGGATTTAAAGGAAAAAGCGAGGGTGAAAATGAAAAAAAAAAAAGGTAGCGCAATGTCACGAGCTTAGAGGTTTGCGCAGCACGCTCGTGCGGTACTTAGACAACTTGACTCAAAAGTTGCTAAGTAAGCCTTAATGCTAGTCTTCTCGCTCAAGGAGAAGAGAGGATCGTTGAGCCGAAGAGCCTGTAGGCAAAGAAAAGAAGAGATGGAAGATGGAGACAAGTATTGTTAAGCAAAAGAGCTTTGTATTACACTAGAAAGCTTTACAATGCTTGGATGCTTTGTGAATTGTGTGGATTTGTGGATTCTGTGGATGATTTACAAATGAGACTTGGAAGGGTTTATATAGTGAACCACCTCTCAAATGAATGGCTAAGATCCAATGCATCTAAGGGTCCTAATTCATTCTTATCTACTAAATTATCTAGATATGTACAAAAGAATATTATCTACTAAATTATCTAGATAAATACAAGAGATAATTCTAGAAGCTTATGTTGCTAGAGAATTCTAGAAGATGGGCTTGGGCCTAGGCTTTCTAGAAGCTGGGCTAAGCCTCTAGGCTTATTTGGGCTCTCTAACAAGTAAATTGGGCGGGTCGTGACATCCTCCCCCACCTAATTCCGCGACGTCCTCAGCGCGCTCTCGTCCTTGTAGCGTTGGATGTGCTCACCAAATTGCCACAAGATGTCTTCGCGTTCCCAACTTGCCTCACTGTCTAGAAGATTTTTTCACTTTACCAAGTACTCAATGTATGGTGGAACTCCCCTCATTCGAATCACTCGGTCCGCAAGGATGTACTCCACGTCCTTGTCGAATGCAATGACAACGGTTGTGGGTGCTCTATTGGACTCATTTCTTGTTGGATCTTCCTTGTCTTCATGATAGGGCTTGAGAAAACTCACATGGAAGACCGGATGGATCTTGAGGTTGGGTGGCAATCGGACTTTGTAGGAGACTTCGCCCACTCACTTGACAATAGGGAAGGGACCTTCGTATTTTCGTACCAACCCTTTGTGTACTTTGCGGAGTGACTTGAATTGTTGGGGTGTCGGCTCTTAGTGTCCGCCCATTTCTTCATTTTCTTGGCGGCCTTGTCCAAGCATGCTCGCGTAATGTCGGCTTATTCATGCCATTCCTTTGCGAGCTTGTATGCTGCTGAACTCTTCCCTCCATAGGTTGAGGCTATGGCATGTGGAGTCATAGGTTGTTGTCCCGTCACAATCTCAAATGGACTCTTACCCGTTGCCTCACTCCTTTGGAGATTATGTGAGAATTGGGCAACGTCTAGCAACTTTGCCCAATCATGTTGGTGAGCGCTCACATAATACCTCAAGTATAGCTCAAGTAAGGCATTGATGCGCTCGGTTTGCCCATCGGTTTGGGGATGGAAGCTTGTTGAGAAGCTCAAGTTGGTCTCCAACATTTTGAAGAGCTCTCCCCAAAAACGTCCCGTGAAGCAAGGGTCATGATCACTTACGATGTTTTGTGGGACTCCCCAAAGCTTCACAATGTGCTTGAGGAATGCTCGAGCGGCTTCATCCGTGGTGCAATCCGTAGAGACGAGTATGAAGGTGGCATATTTGCTAAACCGATCAACTATCACCATTATGCTTCCATACCTTTCAGATTTTGGCAAGGCCACGATGAAGTCCATTGAGACGCTTTGCCATGGCCTTTCTGCGATAGGTAGGGGTTCAAGCAACCCCGCTGGACGTTGGTGCTTAACCTTGTCTTGTTGACACACAAGACAAGTCCTGACATAGCCCTCCACGTCTTCCGGTATTTGAGGCCAATAAAAGGAATCTTGCATGAGTGCAAGGTTTCATGCCATACCTGGGTGACCAGCCCACTTGGAATCATGGCACTCCTTGATGATTTCCTTCCGCAAGTTTTCATGTCTTGGCACGAAGAGACGATTCCCAGTTGTGAGGAGTAGGCCTTCGTCAAGCCAAAAGCGTCGTGTCTTCCCCTCACTTGCCAAGTTCAAGAGATTCTTGGCTAAGGGATCGTGCTCTAGGCCTTGTTTGATGCGGTCGATGAGCACACTTTGTGGACGACTTGCACTCAAGGTGGCGAGTTCCGCCTTGCGACTTAGGGCATCGACCACAACGTTTGCCTTACCCACTTTGTACTCGAGCCTATGGTTAAACTCGGCTAAGAAGTCTTGCCATCGTGCTTGCTTGGGGCTTAGCTTCTTTTGCATTTGGAAATAGCTTGTGGCCACATTGTCGGTTTTGATGACAAAGTGGGAACCAAGCAAGTAGTGTCGCCAAACCTGTAGACAATGGATGATGGCGGTCATCTCCTTCTCTTGGACCGTGTATCGCCGCTCCGTGTCATTGAGCTTGCGGCTCTCATACGCAATGGGATGCCCTTCTTGCATGAGAACTCCCCCAATAGCAAAGTCGGAGGCGTCCGTGTGCATATCGAATGGTTTGGTGTGGTCGGGTAGCACCAATATCGGTTCTTCGCATATTGCCTTCTTCAACCCCTCAAAGCCATGTTGGCACTCTTCGGACTAGTGCCATGTGCGGTTCTTCTTGAGAAGATCCGTGAGTGGGGCAGCTTTGGCTGAGTTGCCCTTGATAAATTGCCGATAGTAGTTAACCAGCCCAAGGAAAGATCGTAGCTCCGGTACCTTGGTAGGAGGCTCCTATTCTTGAATGGCCTTCACCTTTGCTTGATCCATCATGAGCTTCCCATCCCATATTCGATAGCCAAGGAAGTCTACCTCTTGTTGAGCAAAGGAACATTTCTCCTTTTTTACGTAGAGTTCGTTGTCACGAAGCACTTGGAAGACTTGTTGGAGATGTTGCACATGCTCTTGAAGAGTTGTGTTATAAATGACAATGTCGTCCAAGTACACCACTACGAACTGATCAAGGTAGGGATGGAAGAGTTTGTTCATGAGGGTACAGAATGTGGCGGGGACGTTGGTGAGACCAAATGGCATAACAACAAATTCATAAGCACCATACCTTGTCACACATGCGGTGTTTGGCTCGTCGCCGTTGGCAATGCGCACTTAGTTGTAACCTGATCTCAAGTCAAGCTTTGTGAAGTATCGAGCCTTCCCAAGTTGATCGAATAACTCCGCAATGAGTGGAATCGGGTACTTGTTCTTGATGGTAATCTTGTTAAGTGCCCGATAGTCGATACACATGCGGAGGGATCCATCCTTCTTCTCTTGGAAAAGGACGAGTGCACCGTATGGAGCTTTTGAGGGCTGGATGTAACTTGCATCGAGCAAGTCTTGGAGTTGTTTCTTCAACTCAGCAAGTTCAGGTGGCGCCATGGCTGGAGGCTTGGCACCGAGCTCCAACTCGATTTGGTGATCCACTTCCCATCATGGAGGCAACTTCTTTGGAAGTTCTTGAGGCATCACATCCTTATAATTCTCAAGGATGGCTTGAACTTGCCTTGGCAATGGGTCCATGGAAATGGCGATGTCCTCCCCATCGTTTAGTTCTCGAATGGTGGCAAGGAAACTTGGATCCATCTTCATTCCCTGTTTGAATTGTAGTGCGGAGAGCATTTTGCTTTCAACCTTTGTTGCGCATTCCACCATCACCAAGCATGAATGACTCCCGTCAAGTATGTTGAGGGAGTTAGAAGATGGTATGGGGAAGGCATGAACTTGGTCAAGAACTCCATGCCTAGCACTACTTGAAAGTCGTCCATGGGGACGATGGAGAAATCAAGCTTACCGTTCCATGTGCCAAGTTACACCGATGTTGCCTTGGACACTCCCAAGATTGCCTTGGCGGGTGAGTTCACCGCCTTGATAGTGCCTCCTCCATTGACATATTTGAGGCCTAACCGTTTGGCTTCTTCCTCGAAAATGAAATTGTGCGTGGCTCCCGTATCAAGCATCGCACGCACATTCTTGTCGTTGATTGTGGCGCTTACATATATTGGACCCTTTTGAACAGTGGTGGGTCTTTTAAGTGCGCCAATGGTACGAAGAGAACCCATCTTCGCTTGAGGCTCCTCATTTTGTACGCCCTCTTGTTGAGCGGCTAGGGCGTTGAGAGCCTTCCTCTTTGGGCAATCCCGTACCCAATGAGGACCATCACAAATGAAGCAAGGACTTTTAGGTTTAGGGGCATCGGACTTACCTTTGTTAGGTGGGTCGCGCTTGTCTCCCCCGGATGGTTTACGTGCACCACCTTTCTTTCGAGTATGGTCTTTCTTCGTATTCCGCTCTCCCCCACCTTTACCGTGGTTGGCCTTCCTCTCCTTCGATTGGGATGAGTAGTCTACAAGGGATTCGGCCACGGCTATAGCGTCATCAAGATTTTGCACGCTACACCTTTCGAGCTCAACCCTCGCCCAATCTTTTAACCCGTCGAGGAAGTAGAAGAGAGAGTCTTTTTCGGACATACCTTCAATTTCAAGGATTATAGTGGTGAAATATTTGATGTACTCTCGAATAGTGCCGCTTTGCTTCAATCGGCGGAGGCGACCCCTTGCCTCCTTTTCGGCATTGCTAGGAGAGAAATGCTTCCGTAGCTCTCTCTTGAAGTCCTCCCATGTGCGAAGGGACAAGATGCCTCTGTCCGTGTTGCCATGCTTACGACGCCACCACAATTGGGCTGCATCTCGTAGAAATGTGGGTGCAATGCCGATCCTCGAAGCATTATCATGGACACGTTTGGCTTCGAAGTATTGCTCCAAGCCGAATAGGAAGTTTTCAACTTCTGTGGCGTTGCGAGTGCCATTGTATGTGGCGGGAGTAGGCACGTGCATGGTGCTTAGACCGCTTGTGTAAGACGGGTTAGCACGATCACATTGATGCTTCTCCCATTCCGTGTGAGATTCCTCCACATCCGCACGAATTGCTCGCAACTCATGTTCCACAAAAGGTCCGCAAGCCCACGAGCTCTCATGTAATGTTATAAAGCTCCTTTTCATAAGCTTTACTGAACTCAAGGATGTTGGACTTTGTTGCTTAGGGTGATCTCTCCATAATCTATCTCTAGGCCTTCGAGACGGTCGGAGAGGCCCTCAATTGCATTGTCCATCCCCGAGATAGCTTGCTCTAAGCTAGCAACACGAGGCTTTAAAGACTCCAAGGGTGGAGCTTTGGACTTACCTCGTTTTCCTTGTGGGTGTGGTTGAGGTTGCTCCTCTCGTCCACGAACTTGCTCCTCCATGGTTACTTCAAGGTCGGATGCCATGCTCTTATGCTCGAATTGTGCTCTGATACCAACTGTCACAAGCTTAAAGGTTTGCGCAGCACGCTCGTGTGGCACTTAGGCAACTTGACTCAAAAGTTGCTAAGTAAGCAATACTTGTCTCCATCTTCCATCTCTTCTTTTCTTTGCCTACAGGCTCTTCGGCTCAACGATCCTCTCTTCTCCTTGAGCGAGAAGACTAGTATCAAGGCTTACTTAGCAACTTTTGAGTCAAGTTGCCTAAGTGCCGCACGAGCATGCTGCGCAAACCTCTAAGCTCATGACAGCAAGTAGGCCACACGCGCATGTGCTGGCTACACACGGGTGCATGTACTAGACGTGCACCCCTTTTTCCCTTTTTTGTATAAAAACTGAATTTTTTTAATATTTTAGGGGATTTTTTTTCGATTTTTCAACAATTTTGGGGGAAAATTTTTCTCGAATTGTTTTCTAAATGAACTCTTGAAGAATACTTGCTGGAAAACACAATTAATTACACACATACACAATTGGTTTGAGAGATTTTAGTGAGGTTTGAGAGAATTTTGAACATTCCACCTTGAAAAGGTTAGCCCGAGGCCAACAATTATATTGCTATTTCTTTTATTGGATTTATAAATATCATTCTAGTTTTGATTGCAGATTTAGTTAAATATTTTGCATAATTACGAATTTTTATTTTATTTTGTAATTTTTGGATTTATTTTATTTTACTTATAAACTTTTTTTTACAACTTATTACTAGTATTATTAAAATGATACCAAAATTATTTTCTTAAAAATGTTATAATTTATTATAGTTTCATTAATTTTCTATTTATTTTACTTGCAGCCTTATTCTTTTTTAAATACTATAATGTCTATTTTTATGATTTTGTTAATTAAACACTATGTAGGTTCATTATTAACGTTTTTGCTTTGTTTTATTTAAATAAAACAAATATGATAATATTTGACGGTTATTGCATGTCATATATGTCACCGTCAAATATGATAATAGTTGACCGTTGGTCAAACAGTCAAATATTCACTATAGCATTATTTGTCTTTTACAAAATAGTCAAGTTTATATACCTTTGAATTCAAATTTTAGGCATTATTTGACGGTTTATTGGAGAAATATTTTACATAAACCATCAACTATGACAAAATTAACGGTCAAAAATTTTAAATTATTGTGAATAATATTTGACAATAACCGTCAAATATTATGAAAATTTTTTCATATTTGATTGCTTTTAACCGTCAAGTATGTGACAATAACAGTCAATTATGTGACAGTAACCGTCAAATATTATGAACCTAATGGAAATTTTTTTAATATTTGATTGCTTTTGACCGTCAAGTATTTGAGCATAGAATAATATTTGACTCTTTTTTTACAGACAAATATTATTATAAAGTAGTTTTTTTTAATACTTGACCGTTTGGATACTGTCAAGTATGACAAAAATTTTGGCTCATATTTGACTCTTTTTTGGCTGACATATTTTTAGCTCATATTTGACAGTCAAATATTTGACTATTTATTATACTTGTCGGTTTGGATACTGTCAAGTATGACAGACTCATATTTGACTGATTGTGTCAAATATTACCCAATTTTTAGCTCATATTTGACTGTTTATTAATAGATACCGTCAAATATGACATATTCGTTTGGCCCATATTTGACGGTTTGTTATTGTCAATTTTTTGGGAATGGCATCATAATGTTTTGAACCGTCAAGTATGTATATATATATTTATAAATATTTTTCACAAAAATTATTTATATTATATAGTCTTTCTTGAAAACATAATACAAATAGAATTGTTTGAATGGTTAAAACACTATTATTGCACTCAATATATTAAAGAGGAAAAGGGTCTGAATCCTACTCAATTCTATCATTATAAACTTGTCAATACAACATGACCAAGAAAAAAAAATATTTGAGTTCATAGATAAAGACTGTTGAATTTGGCATTACAAATTTATATATATATTTCTCCCAACATAAATAAACAACATACCATACAAACAAGAGATCTAGCCAAAAGCCCCTTCGATGTCTGGTCTACACAAGCAAATCCACACCAACATCCTGAGCAGCCTTTTTAAACTTCTCAATTCCCTGAATGAAAGTTGACAATCAATCATTCCTCCGTAAAGCAGAGGGCTTTATAACATCCAATTTCATTAAGAATGAAATGCAAGTGATCAAGTGACAATATCAAGCAAACTTTTGCACAGTGCAATGGATACATTTCAGCATTTATTTAAAAGAAAAAAAAACCAACAAACACGCACACATTTATCAAGCAAACATTTTTCAAAAATTTTAGAATTGAAAAAAAAAAGTAGTAATAATAATATTAATAATAATAATTAAAGAGAAGAAGGAAAAAAATTGCATTTCCAAACATTTTTAATCACATAAATTAACTTAACAGAATTTAATTTTCAAAAGCTAACATAAATAAAGCGATTATATACCTAAATTTCATCATTGGATAATCTTGATAAAGATAAGTTAATTATTCATACACATACTTATTATCAATATCATACAGAATAATCTGGAAACTTTATCAATCCACATGGGCTGCGATTAAGGACAAACCAAGTGAAACACTTGAAAACTTAGCGATAAATTAGTGTTAGAATTACTGTTTAATGCTGAAAATAAAAACGGCTGTACAGTACAACATTCATGCTTACTTTAAGCAAAGTCTTGCCAAAACTAGCTTCCTCATCTTCAATAATCTCCGTAATGTGAGCTTCATGTTGCTTCAGCTCAGAAAAAACATCACCCATCACTCTCACCACAACATTTACAAGCCTGCATTTAACCCAATGACTAATAATTATAGTGAAAAAAGTAAACAACATTAAAAAGTTTATCCGATATTCAGAAAATTTTCTGAACAATAGATGCAGTTGGGAATATTTTTTGTTAAAAAAAAAAATAAATGAAATAAAACAATCACAGACTCAGAGAGTAGCAAGCAAAATCATACATATTAGTCATACCTACAGATTGAAAAATCCTTCTGAGGCTCTTAGAACCTCACTCCCATATCGAACAGCTCGACGAAGAATACGCCTTAGTACATATTCACGACCATCATTCCTTACAATGAAAATACAGATATCACATGTGAAATTTGATTTCTGAAAGGGTGTTACAGAGTAGCAACAATAGTGGGACGATGGTAGTGGCAGTTGCAGTTTCAAAGATGAATGGAAAAAAGTTATGAAGATGGCACTAGCAGTGGCATTAATCAACTCTCCCTATAGCCTTCCAAGTTGAAATAGCAAATTTACTATGTTAAAATAATCAAAATGTTAGGTACCGCATACAAAATAAAGCAAATGCCTCTTCAGTTATTAATATAATGATCAAATACCACAATCCCATTTGCAAACGTATAATACTCAATATGTATTTATATGTAATTTGTATTCACTTGCGACGAGAAAAATTTTATTTTTAACACAGTCATAACATTCTACAATATAAAGTAATACACTAAATGATATGCATACACACATCAGTTTATCAATTGATTTTGACAATATTTTACAGCAAATAAAGAAATGGCAATCCCTAGTCGGGCCAGGACATTCCTACTGTTTGCATACCTTCATGAAAGCCAATATGTCAGCCAAGGGAATTGAAAGTGTCATCTTAAGAGCAATGTCAAGTGCATCAGCAAGGGCTCTATCACCATATAATTCAAAAACGCCAAAGTTGACATAGTTTCCCGCAAGAGTTGCATCAGTGGGAAAGCAGAAAAAGAATCAACCCCCATACGCTAAAATGTAATTAAATGAAAAGCTGTTCACTCAATTAAGTGACGACGGTGCCACAACTCTAATATTATATCAAACTAGTCCACACTCTAAAAGTACCATGCCAGGCAAAAAATAAATTAATAAATAATAAATAATAAAAGTATCAGATCTATCCACGCTCTAAAAGATCAGTCTTTCTTTCCAGTTCTATTACATTTTACTACTAAAAAGTATACAGCTTTTTATCTTTTTAAACTATTAACAGGAGTATAAGACTGTCCCAAGCAGTAGGTGAAGAGATAAAATAGCTAGGGAGGCTTGAAATCCACAAATGGCTCACATAAACAAGAAATAAACGTGCAAGAGCAAAGAATCTGTAGGCAACTTTGGTGCATTGACCCACAATAACTTCTCAAAGAAATTTGGTATGCCAACATGTTTATTTAAGCAACAGAGGTACATCCATTCAAAAATCAATCATCTGATGAACTTCCAACAATCACAACAAGTGACAGCCACCCATATTTTATAGTTAAAAACATAAAATAGTTCATATTATAACCTCTTGAGAGAATAGTTAAACAAATCCATATTCCCTTGTACTTGAAGCCATATATATCAACAGCATTTGGAAGAGCTAAAATCCTTGATCCATAAGCTACAATTAGCTTACTAACTTCCCGAAAAAGAAGAATGCCATTAGGAGAAGATGAGTCA
Source organism: Boswellia sacra (assembly GCA_013180625.2). NCBI lineage: Eukaryota > Viridiplantae > Streptophyta > Magnoliopsida > Sapindales > Burseraceae > Boswellia > Boswellia sacra. The sequence continues at coordinate 82,597 of SNVD02015806.1, read as the reverse complement.
AAAGTCAAACGCTAGGCTTTGTTTAACACGAACTCAGCCATGAATTTTAACAACGGAGTGGTAACCTGTAGCATTAAGTCAAAAATAAAGTCCACCATTTGGCAGAACAGGTTTGTATTTAAATAGAACTCTCATTAGACACTACTCAATGTTATTAATAACAAATTGAAAACAATATAAATGATATAAAAAAAAAACAAGGGATTTTAGAAAAGTTAATAATAACAACACTAAAAGGAGCTAGACAACAGACTATGGTATTTCATTCCCCACAAGGTTTTTCATGGAAATAGGTTTCAATTTGTTGATCTGTCATCAATCCTATCCATTATTTTGACTGACCAAACATAATGATTTGGACACCAAAGATTCCCAGCAAGATTCAAAAAATTTTTGGGTAGTTTCCCCTTTTTGTTCTCCTAAGTTTCCTCCATATATCTGGAGACAAGGCTGGATATATTCCATAATTTAATAAAATGAATACATCACATGTAACAGCTACTACCTCCAGGACAGGCCTCACGTAATGACTGTAAACATAGGAGAGATTATTAGTTAACTCTTTAGAACAAACTCTTCCATAATAGATCTTCTCTGACAATTGCAAAACTTTGCATGTTTTTACATATCTTGATTGTTATGCCAAGTTTCTTACCACTGGGTGAATAGCACAGATAGCCCTAAGTTTGGGCCAAAATTACATTGGCCACTTTTAGTTCAAATTGCAAGAATAGAGAACACAAAGGGACATGATGGCTAAACAGAAAAGTAGGATACATTCCAGGCTAAGCAAAAATATTTGAGTCTGCGATTCAAAATTATAATGTATCTGTTCTCTTCTAGGGATGGTGCGAATGGAGTATTTGATGTTCCAGATGGTAATTTGTAATTATTCTTCTTCTAAGGTCAACTGCTTGTTCACATTCTGTCCCCCCACTAACTTTGACATTACCACAATTTTCATTGTTCATTATCAATAGGTATACGCACAATATATTGAATTTGATAAAAAGAGTTACCAAATTACGAAGTTTAAACTCATGATTAAGTTGAGCATTTAATGACACTGGATTATTGGCACGTCAGAGATCTCAACATAGTGAAACATAAACAATATCCCTGTACCTCTGGTGTATCAGTCCAATGTGAGATGCCTTTCAAGAGAAGTGGCATATGTGCTGGATACAGCCAATCAAATAGAAGCCCATATGTTCTGCGACTGATGTCCAGAAAAAGAAATCATGTTGCTGCTTGTCAAAAAATGACCAAATTAAGAAATAGCACAGTTACTAACCTATTTATGGCCATTGCGATACCTCTGAGATCCCTCATTAGCCCAATCAAAGCATACTTCACCGTCTCAGTTCGAAACATCGAATCAGGGGTTGATTCCAAACTGATGAAAACCTAAAGCACCAAAAATGCAACTTCAATGCCCAAAAAACAACTAAAAGAAAAAACCAGTAATGCAAAGTCAAATAAACTTGTGAACCACTAGCTTAAGATCACTAAATAAACTGCAGAACAAAGTATATACTCTCATTAAGTTTAACATCTCATAACATAAAGCCTAATGGTAATACCCTGTGTTCCATCCCTCTACAGCTAAAAAAACAGCCCCCTATAAGCAATAAATAACAATGTACCTAAGCCAAAAAATCTCAAAGTACTAAGAATATACAATTTCCAAAAATCGCTTAGTACTTCCATGTCTAATTTCCAAATAATCTAAAATTTTCTCATTCCACTTCAAATATTTTTTGATTGCCTCAATTCTTGACAAAAGATGTTAAAAATTTAAGATCAGAGTGATTTGTTAACATATCAAAATCACAATTGGTTTCAATTAATTATATTTCTCATTGTGCCTTAATTAAGACCAGTATGAATTAGTTTACCATTGGTTCCTGAGTATTGTTGTAATCTTTCCTTCTGGAAGGAAGGGAAAAAAAAAGGAGATAATCTCAAGGAAGTATGCGACTATTTCTAAGACACATGAGGAGATCCACAAGGCACGTCAAGATGATCTATTACAGCACATGAAGAAAGAAAGGGAGTATTTTTACTTGTAAAAGTCGATCCGTTGAAGACTTAAATTTCACAGGGCTATCCTCCATGAAAATCAACCAGCCAATGATGTAGTAAAAAGTTGTTCTGTTGCGAGAGCATCTATATTCTTCCAAAAAAGGAAAATGCTCTCTCTGAAATGAGAAATTCAAACAGAGGGATTTAGTTTTAAACAAATACATTAAACTAAAGAGTAATGAATGACTGAAATAATGTTACAGATGGAATTACAGTGTGATTTGCAACTATGAACTTGATGGTATCCAACTTCAAAAGCAGCTTTCCAGTCATATACTGAAAAAAAGAAATACAGTAGTCATACAAACTAAAAACTATCAAGGGGATTATGTGAAGTTTATAAAACAAAACTGAAGGGCGGCTCCAATATTTCCAGAAACTGAGGTCATAATACTAACCCAGATGCCAGCTGCAAGAACAAACTTAATGTATGATCAATAACCTCCTCACTCTGAAATTAGGCAGAAATTTAGATATTAGTAGAATTCCCAGAATAATATGATGAAGCAGAAAGCAAAAATAAAAGCAATCACCTCAGTGTAACACTTGAGGTTTGTAGCAATCTTCCCCACAATTACATTCAGTAGTAGAAGATGATCATGAAGTCCAAGAAGCTCAGATAACCGAGCACTGTTGCAACAGAGAGAGAGCCTCAAAGGATATGCAGACACATAAAGAAAAAAGACATTGAAGAACATGGAGAAACTTAATTACCTTGGAGGAATGCATAGCTTGATCTCCCTTATAAGACTTTCTGAAATGCTGAAAGAAGGTGAGAATTGCCCTATCAAGTCTCTGCTTACTCAATTCACGATACCTCTGACAATGAAAAGAAAATTAAGTGAATATTGCAAAAGCTGAATCCAACAAGTTCATATAATCTAAACACAATTCTTCCTATGATATACCTGGAATGAGCAGAGGAACTTTCAAGTAAGGCAACAAAGGGGCATAGGATAGTTCCTACGTGTATATGAATGCTAAACAAGGATGTCCAACAACATAATTCTAAGAACAATATTTCTGACTCCTATCGGCTTTAAAACTAAAAATTCTTAATTTATAGTCAAATGAACAAGTGAACAATATGAAGAACAAATGAGCATAAATAAAGAAAGCCTATCATAATCGATGCAAAAGAGGCAGAAGGCTTGGTTTTCATCCTATGTGATCTTCCACCAGGTGCATAGTAAAGAAGAGTAAATAGAGCATAGACGGCCATGTATGGTAACACCAGTTTGTCCCGACAGAGAAGCGAAAACATAGAAAATAATGCATTATGAGTTAACCATCTGAAAGGATGTGGCTCTTCTAGAGCCAGTAGGCTTGCAGGCAAAAGTGGCAGCAGGATAGGCTTGCAGATTATAGATGCAAGCAATGATTCAAACAATTTCCACATGAAAGAAATGCCAAGAGTCAAGTGGACAAAGCAAGGAAAAGAAATTTTACTTACCCTGAAATGAAAATAAGTAGAATGAGAAAGAACTATTTAGAAGCCCATACAGGAATCCTTTGCCACTAGGAGCCATTACTTGCTGAACCATTGAGGGAAGGCAACTTAAAACAGTTGCAGTAAAGCTAATAAACTTCAATGATTACAATGTAAACAATCGATTCCACTTTATATGAATTGACGAGGTGCACCAAAAATTGCCACATAGTCCTCATAGATCCCTCTCTCAAACGGGGCAAGACGGGAAAGAACCTGGAGATGCACCAATTTCCAATTTTTAAATAGAGGGGCTGTTGAATGGCAATTGGACAGTTAGTCTGATATTTTACACCATGTTCAATATTTTCTTCCCTTTTTCTCATTCAGTTTACAAATACAATCTTAAGGTAGAGAAACTGAGAAATGGTAATATAGCAGTTAGTAGGATATTTTATACCAGATTCAATATTTTCTTCTTTTTTTCTAATTATTTCTAACAATTACAAATAATGGGTAATTCCATGTCTGGAAAAGCTTTACCATGTTCAAGAAATCATTAATGTGTTTACCATGTTCAAGAAAATAATTAATGTGTTTACTTCAAGATTCAATTAATATGATCTATCCATCATCTGTGACCTAGCACATATGGCAAAGATTTAGTGTTAGTATATCTAGCCAGAACATGGGATGTTCAATAAAATTCATAAGCTTTCTCTTCTTAACACCACAGAACCCTCACTGGATGAAAGCAATCGCTATCTGGGCTAATTTATAGCAAGATATTCAGAATATAACTAAATCTGATACTATGCTCTTAAACTATTAAGTCCGTGTAAGAATGTTAGTTTTTGAAATATGAGAAGCTAAGGCTATTATTCACATCTCTAAGCTAGAAAAACAAGAACTATACTATTAACTGACTCATATTTCTGTCAGACCAACAAATTGTGCAATAAAGAAAAGAGAATATTTTGATGCTGTTTACCCCAAAAAAGGCATTTGCTGAATGAAGATACGGCCACCAAACAATGGCAAACGTTCCTAAGACCACCATGCCCAGTTTTATGACCTCTAGAAGCGGATTCTTACGTCTTAGGCATTTACCCAAGAGATGGCTGAAAAAAGCATGTGCATAATATGCACTCATCTACACAACAATAACATCTAACAATTAAGTGTCATCCACGTACTCTTTGAACAGCTTGTTAATAAAATAGTAAAAAAAATAGAAAACACACCAAAAAAATTATATATTAAAAAAATCATGCTAATTATTTATATAAAATTCCACCTACAGATAAGCTAGAGAAATGGATTACAAATGGAGATTGCCAGCTAATAGATACAAGAAAACCAGCAAAGTGTTTGGTGTTTCTTCTCAGCCATCCTACAAGTTAGTTTCACATATGTTTAATACAGCATGTATGCAAGCATAGCTCTATAGATGTGCAGAAATGCAATAAAGCATTGCAACCAAACAATTGTACACAAACTTGAGATATCAGTCTTATCTTGAAGTGGCTTAAATACTTCTTCCACTAAAACAAATTCAACTACGTTAAAATTCATTCAATATGCTAAAAAACCTTGCATAAACATATGTTGGAAATAAGGGTCAGATAAATAATCAACTACCATATTTGAGATGTCGAATTGGTAGTAAAGAGGAAATCAACCTGAGTAGTGTCCTGGACACCACAGTTGGTGATCCTGAAGGAGTGGACAGCCCATTCCAAGTAGAAAGCATGCTCAGACTTCCTCAGAGGCAGCCCTTCTCTCAAGGCAGCCTCATCAATTTGGATAACATTGATACCTGCCTTCTCAAGATCCTCAACCTCATCCTTGATAGCCAAAGCAATCTGATAGCAGGTTTCAAATCTGGAATATTGACAAAAAAAAAATTTATGTTCAATAAAAATTGCCATTTGAATAGATTAGCAAACAAATGTAATTACTCTTTTCTTTTGCATCCCAATTGCTTCTACTGGTTTTCATTTTCTATACCTGGCATGTCATTTCGGACGAAGGACCAGTTGAGAATGGTCATTGGGCTAGTAAGCATTCCCTTCATTGCGCGAGCAGTCATGCTCTGAGCCAGAGAGGACCAGAAGATAGTCATAGCCTTGGGACGGCTTACATCACCATATATGATTGGTGGCTTAACACAGCGAGATCCATAGGATTGCACCCACCCATTGGCAGTGAAAGCGAAACCTGACAACTGCTCTTCGAAGTACTCAACCACATCATTTCTCTACAAAAATAAGTGCATCTTTTGTAAGCAGAAAATGAGGAACAAATGAAAGACAGAACTCTTAATTCAAAACCAAGGAGAAAACTACTTGATAGGTGTCTATTTATGTATTACTTTTATATCAATTCGTCCATGTTTCTTTGCTATATTCCTTGGTATTTTTATGTTTTTGTGTGGTTTTGATGTTTGTAGGAGTTTTGGAGCAACTTGCACAAAAATGGAGTAAAACCCTTCATTTTCACCTCTGCTAGTCAGTGATCTTCTCGGATTTAATTGTATTGATATACAATGAACCCGATGACATGTTATATACCGTTGGAAAGCTCTCGAAGTCTATTTTCTGGAGAAATTTACGGTTTATAAATCCATTCAGTGTACCAAAAGTTGTAATCAAAACAGTGTGAGATGTATAGAAATATAATTCCACAAGCACTGTAGCATGTATAATACGGGGCACTGTAGCAAGTCACTGTAGCAGAGTATTTAAACACATTTTAGGGTTTTATTTTCATAACTTGAAGAGGGAGAACGGGTGGGAGGCTGCAGCTCTGGAATTCTTTCATCTCCTGGAGTTCTTGAAGGAGAAAGGAAGCTTGGAAAGTGGAAGAACTACAATCCAAAGAGAATTACATCAAATTTGCTAAGTTTTTCCCTTCCCTTTCATTTTCTGGAATGTCTCCATGTTGTATTGTATTTACCACGTTCTTAAACATGTGTAACTGAATCTGAATTGGTTGAGGGTGATTTCAAAGCCCTGATATGGTTTTTGTAAGTTGATTGTGCAAGAAGTTGTTATCCAATTCTCTAATTGAAGTTGCTTGTATTTTCCCATGTTTAATGCTTATGATTACTTGTTGATTGTATTTGGGTGGCCAACTGAATATAATCTGGATATTGTCTATTGCTAGACTAGAAATCTTGATCCGTAATTGTCTTGAATTTCTAATCATTAGTAGCAAAATTGTGATCAGAGATTGCAATTGGAGAATATAACCTAAGTTAAATAATCCGAGCTTGTGTGTTTATTGCTTAGATCAACCTGTCTTTCTTTTCATAATGCATCCATTGAATTAAATTTAGAGAGCTTGTTCTAGGTTGTTTAATGGATAGAGATTAAATAAAGAGCCTGTTTTATTTAACAACAAAGTAAGGAAAGATTGGGATAACAGAGCTTATTGTTATCTACGGTTGATAATTTCAATGGTGTAATTGGATGATAATTCTACAATTAATTCGCAAATCCATATCTTGTGGTAGAGAATGATCCCTTGACCAGATTTCTATCATTGATTAATTCCCATCTCAATTAAGTTTGCATTGTGTTATTCATTAATTACCATCGTATTCAGTTTTCATTTAGTTAATCATTCAACAAAACCCCCCCATTTAGTTAATTGTGGTTGGAAAATAACAAATTCAATTAGAATCAATCCTCGTGGGAACGATATCTTACTTATCACTTTATTACTTGTGCGACTAGTATACTTGCTAGTTTCGAACGCATCAAGTTTTTGGCGCCGTTGCCGGGGATTGATTTTCTAATCAATTTGTTATTCTGTTTTTAGTACTGATTCTTGATTGTTATTTCCTGATTGTTTGTGTTTAGGCTTTTATGTCCGAGGGAGAAGCGGATCAACGACTTAAGAGAATTAAGGAGTTTCTCCAATCCTCGAATTTAAGGCTAAATCGGTCAATTTCAACTCCACCTCCAGAATTTGACCTTGCACGACATACTTCCCTCCCATCTTCTTGTAGTTCAATCAAATCTGAATCAGAAGCAATGGCGATGGAAAACGATCAGACTCTTAAGGAGTTAGCGGCTCCAATTATTGATCAACAACAGCTATGCATAAGCACCAATTTTGAGGTAGAATTTGAGCTTAAATCTGGACTAATTCGTCTCTTGCCTACATTTCATAGTTTTACAGGAGAGGATCCTATCAAATATCTCAGAGAATTTCATGTGGTATGCTCAAGTATGAAGCCAACTGGCGTGTCTGAGGAGCAAATAAAATTGAGAGCTTTTCCATTCTCATTAGCAGATTCGGCGAAAGATTGGCTATACTATCTACCATCGGGTACCATTACCACGTGGAATGAGATAAGTAAACTCTTTTTAGAGAAATACTTTCCCACTTCGAAAGTTATAAACATTAAAAAAGATATTAGTGGCATTCGACAACACAATGGAGAATCACTTCATGAATATTGGGAGAGATTTAGAAGGTTATGTGCTAGCTGTCCAAACCATCAAATTAGTGATGGACTCCTAATTCAATATTTCTATGAGGGTCTCCTACCAATGGAAAGGAGTATCATTGATGCTGCTAGTGGTGGAGCATTGGTTAATAAAACACCGAATGTTGCAAGACGTTTGATTAGCGACATGGCAGCAAACTCCAACAATTCAGCGGCCAATTTGAGTCACAACTACCCAAGGAGAGTAAATGAGGTAAGTACCCCGAACATTGAACAACAACTTTCTGAGCTTACCTCTCTTGTAAAAAAAATGGCTGTAGGACATATGCATCAATCTTATGTATGTGGAGTATATTCTACCACGGAGCATCAACCGACATGTGTCCAACTTTGACAAGAGGAGATACGGGAACAAGCCAAGCCATGGTTGGATTTCTAGGACACACCAAGGCCAAAGTATAGTAATCATCAACCAATCAACTCCCAAATGCCATACCAAATCAGCCACCAGGTTTCAATAAATCAAGAGTGCAGCAATCATTTAAAATGGAACCACAACCAGCACCACAACTAGCTCCACAAAACTCAGGTATGGATCTCCAGGACATTGTTAAAGTACTTGCTACTAACACAATGCAATTTCAACAGGAAACGAGGGCAAGTATCCAAAACCTGGAAAATCAAATGGGACAACTGGCTACTAACATGAGCAAATTCGAGAGCAAGAGCTTAGAAAAAATACCTTCTCAGACAGTGATCAATCCAAGAGAGAATGCTAGTGCAATCACTTTGAGAAGTGGAAAGCAATTACAAGTTCCACAGAAAAGGTCACAAACTAATGAAGGGGATGACACCACTTCCACCATGAACAAAACATCATCTTCTAAGGTAGACCTTAAAACTCAAATTCCGTCATATGTTACTCCTCCACCTTTTCCTAGCAGATTTGAAAATCAAAAGAAGGAGGAAAAGAACAGGAAATCCTTATAAACTTTTCGCCCAAGATCGAGTAAATTATACCCACTTTGGATGCTAATTAAGCAAGTACTCGTTATGCAAAATTTCTCAAGGAGTTATGCACCAACAAGAGAAAGTTGAAGGGAAATGAGAAAGTAAGCGTGGGGGAAAATGTTTCAGCTGTACTACAACGAAAAATTCCTCCGAAATGCAAAGATCCAGGTACGTTCACCATTCCATGCACCATTGGTAATACCAAGTTTGAAAGAGCTATGTTAGATTTAGGCGCATCTATTAATGTCATGCCATATTCTATTTATGCTTCTTTGAATCTTGGACCTCTTGCGGAAACTGGTATTGTAATTCAACTTACTGATCGTTCTAATGCATATCCCAAAGGAGTTGTGGAAGATGTGCTTTTGCAGGTAAATCAATTGGTTTTTCCAGCAGACTTCTATGTTCTGGAAATGGAGGATGAGACATCTCCCAATCCAACACCGATTCTTTTGGGGAGGACATTCTTGAAAACTGCCCGAACGAAGATTGATGTTCATGATGGCACTCTCACCATGGAAATTCGATGGCGAGGGTGATTCGTTTCAATATTTTTGAGACAATGAGGTACCCTATTGACTTGCATTCTGTTTTTGCAGTTGATGTTATTGATTCTTTGCCACAACAACATTTTGAGTTAACTCACAAGGATGGATTGGAAGTGGTTTTAGTGAGCACATAGGGACAGAAAATTACAAGGAATCAAGAAGGTTGATACAAGTGTCCAAAGAAATGGAGGAAGCTGTGGCAAGCTTAGATGAAGACCTAGCTATAAACCACAAAATAGGTATGATGTTTTCGTTGCATTCAATTTTTCCTTTATCTAATATGAAACTTCTGCCTTCTATGATAAAAGCCCCTACCTTGGAGCTTAAGCCTCTTCCAGATCATTTGAAGCATGGATTCTTGGATAAGAATGATCCTTTGCCAGTTAAATAGAAATGGGCCTTGCACCACTACAAGAAGAGAAACTCGTCCGAGTACTTAGAGATCACAAAACAGCTATTGGGTGGACGATTGTTTGACATCAAGGCCCAGCCATAGCAGGACCGTATCTTTTTGGAAAAAAAGATCCAGCCCACTAGAGAAGCACATCCAAAGATTGGATCCTCCCCATGATGGGAACCAACGTCAGGTGAGGACGTTAAACCAAGCGATATTCGGGACCGGCACACCCACTGTTTTGAAAAAAAAAAAAAGAAGAAAAGAAAAATAAAATGAGGTATTAATGATCGATTTTTGTGTCTCAAGGAGATTCCTTTCGTAGGCCATCAAATTGATCAGGTTTTATCTCTCTTTGCCATCTGTCTCATTCGTTTTTTTATTTTTTACTTGTTTTTGACTTTTGTTTGCTATTGTGTTCTTATCTCTTTTATGTGTCTTTAGTTTCGTTTCTGCTCTTTTCTTTTCTTTTCTTCTGTTTAATTTGATTATTCCGTGCTTCGAGTTCAGTTGTGCAACAGCTTGAGGAAACATTCAAACGGGAGTTGAAGCATTGTTCGAAGGTTTGAAACGTGCATATCTGGGAGAAGAACAAACTCAATCGCATTATCGGTAATATCTCTCCTTTTCTTCTCTTCAATGGATGCTGATATCTTTCTATCGAACCTTCGTAAATATTTACCTTCACTTCCTCAAAATGCTGTGTTTAAAATTTATAAAGTACGGATGACTAGACTTTGGGCATTGATGCTCCTAAATGTGCCTGCTGATATCCGATGGCTTATCGAAGCCAAGGTGAGATTGTCCGGTGAGCCGGACATTAATCTCGCAAATACATGCCTGGTCTAGGAAAGAGCTACTACGCCAAGAGGCGAAGAGCGAAAAGGTTACAAGTATGTTATAAATGTGCTAGATGGAATTGTAACCAGACTTGTCGTTCATTATGTTTTTCGTCCAGGAATAGAGAAGATAAACTTTCATTTATTAAGAATGGTTTGAGTAATGAGTCGCTGGATAATGTTTTGTTAACTCTCGAGTCACATTCTTGTGGACTTGTTCATCGTGAATTGCTTAATCTATGGACACAATTTCGTGATGAATTGCAGTGTTATAGTCTATGGAATCTGACTAAAAACGACCCTGTTTGCCAGTTTATAAGAAAACTGGATGGGAAGCAAATCCCCGACTCATAGAAGGCGTTTCAGCCGTTACTGGAAGTAAAACAAGAGGAAGATGTGAGCCACAATCACAACTACTTGTATATTTGAATGTGTGTTGTTGTTGTCGAATTTTATTTCTTTCTTGTTCCGTTTGATCTAATTATCAATGTTGTTTTTGTGTTGTTGTTGTTTGTTGATTTTGTTTGTTTCAATTTCAAGTTTTCTTTTTGACAAACCATATGACTACCCTATGGCATAAGTACACGTGGGAGATAAGTGTGGAGGTTTTGTCAACCTCAACCGAAAGTGGATCTCTATTTTTTATGCTTCACGTGGGAGACAAGTGTGGGGGTTTTGTCAACCCCCGCTGAAAGTGTATCTTCATTTTCCATGCTTCACGTGGGAGACAAGTGTGTAGGTTTTGTCAAACCTCGCCGAAAGCATATCTCATTTTTTCAAATCTTGGGGCGATAAATCTGCATCGAGCAAACCCCCACCGAAAGTATGTCCCCATGTGTCAAAATTTGAGAGTTTTATGGGTGTATATATACATTCTGCATATTTTCATATGTCATTACATAACCTGTCTTGCAATTGAAAAGCATAATATCTAACGTGTCTTACACAAGATTAGAGCACTTGTAGAAATGGAGAAAACACCAATTCGGCGATTCCGCAATATATGTGTATTTTGTGGATCGCAATTTGGTAGAGATGGAGAGTTTACCACAGCAGCTCTTGATCTTGGTAGGACATTAGCTGCGAGGGGTATTAATTTGATTATGGAGGGGGTAGTCTTGGGTTAATGGGGTGTGTGTCAACAGCTGCATCCCTAGGAGGGAGCAAAGTTCTCGGCATTATCCCTAAACCATTAGCTGTACGAGATATCGTAGGTAACACAATCGGGGAAGAGTTACAGGTCTCTAGCATGCATGAGCGTATTGCACATATGGTTGTTAAGTCCGATGCATTTATAGCTTTGCCGGGTGTTATGGTACATTAGAGGAGATATTTCAAATCACCTCTTGGGCACAGCTAAACATCCATCGGAAACCCATTGGTTTGTTAAATATTAATAATTTTTTTGATGGTTTGTTGTCCTTTCTTGATCAAGCTGTAGAAAAAAATTTCATCTCACCGTCAGCAAGGCAAATGCTGGTTACAGCTTCAACTGCAGGAGAGTTAATTGACAAACTACAAGAATTCGTCTATTCACCTGATCCAACAATGGCTCGGATAAATTGGTTTGGAGAAGGCAACAAAAGGCGTCAACTGGATTTAACCCTCCATCTGTAATCTCTATTTGCTGGTTTGCTTCGTTTTTGTTTGCTTTCTTTTTAGTGTGTTTATTTGAGATTTTTCATGTCGTTTCTTTTGAGCTTTTTCAGGTTATTTCTTTCGTCCCAGGTAATATTTTCTAATCTCGGTTTTTAGAGTGGTGGCTTAAAAAGTTCAAGTTCTCTTGAAACGCATTCTGGATCTCTTCAATCCATAATGGCTGAATAAGGAGGCTAACTTCTAAACTTTGTAGACCCATTCTAACTAACTTGTTTTTGTTTGCTGACTTGTTGAACTTTGTTATTTTATGAGTGAGTTTAGTTTTGCGTAATTTAGAGTTTTATGTGTTTTTATATTTATCAGTTTTTGATTTAAAAAAAAAAAAACAATTGTGAAAAAACCTGAGAATGGTAGAATATGGGGTTTCTTTAACCCTTGAAACGCATTCTCTCTAAATAAATCTGTAATTTGTTTATTTCATGTTATTTGAAGTGTCTTGTTTCTTGTTTTGTTCTTTCATAATAAAGGTATATAGGCTGGAAACCTTAAGTCTGCGGGCTACTGGTCCTAAGGATTGTTGAAATATACAATCTTGACTCAGGTGTAACAATGCCACGTACCTCTTTCCTTGCATTTTGTGGGTCGATGATAAGATAATGATTGAATTAAGAATAACTCTTGGAAAATGATAAATGATGCATGGATCTTGTGCTTGACACTGTTAATTAGTTTTTGCTTTATGTATTACATTTATTTTTTTATATTGAATTAACCCTTTTATTTTATTTTTTTATTATTTACATTTTTATATTAATAAATTTATACCTTTTGTTTATATTTATTATACCCCTTCTTTTGATTCCTTGCACAAAATTGAGCACCGAGCCATTATCACTGAGGTATTTGTTTACTTAGAGAAAGTTTATGTAATTTAAGTGTTTCTCCAGATTTCAATGAATTCTAGAACTTGTTTGATGGTCACTCGAGGCGAAAATCCTAGATTGTGCAACATTAGGGAAATGATTTAGGCCATCTTTGGACCGTTTGAGCCTTAAGAGCCAACCTTGACTAAAATTGATCCCTAGTTACCCCTTTGAGCCTCTGTAAACCTTTTTCTTTGTTAACTCAATAAAAGATTTCCTAATCTCAATTGAATTTGTTCCAAACAGTTTATCCCTTACCTATGAGCATGTAAATCATTCGCAATTACATTTTGAGCTATGTTCTTGTTTTGGGAAGTTAGAGGAGGTTGGATTGTGCCATGAGCAATGCAAGTGAGTTTTATTATGTTTGTAAAAAAAAAAAAGAGAAAAAAATTTGTACTTATCTTCCACGTATAGGAATAGGAGAGGAGAAAGAGAAGAAACTTAAACATTGAGGACAATGTATTGTTTAAGTGTGGGTGGAGTGGCAATTGCAAGTTCAAAAAAAAAAAGACATAGTAAAAAAAAAAAGAGTTTCTATACACATCTGCGTTCTTAAAAAGAATGAAACAACAAAGTGTGGGGGTGTAGTTTCTTTTACTTTCTACAAAAAAAAAAGAAAAAAGAAAAAAAAGAAAAAAAAAGAGAGTTCGAGTGTTCTGAATAAGTTTGGGAGAGTCATTTGATGAATAAGAATGAATTTTTTATGTCATGGGCTTGAGCTCCACATAATATTGAATGATTTTATGTGTTTGTGGGTGATTTGAGCCTAATTATTATCCTTTATCATACCTTCACCCAAGCCAAACGTTACAAGCTTAATAAAGTCCTACTTGATCCTTGGTGTTGTGCATGTCTACATTAGTGGAGAGTGACTTGAAAAGCAGGCCTATGGAGTTCATTTATACACACATCTTCAATATTAAATATGATTCATTTTTATGCATAAACTCTTCCGGGTTACAAGTGATTAGGTGAGAATGGCTCTACACACACACACTTGAGGAATTGAAGTGAAGCGAAACTAATTTTTGAGATAAAATTCTTGATCAAGTGCATTATTTTGAAGTATTCCTTGGTTTATAATTAAGTACAATCTTTGAGGCCTATTTGCAAGTTGAAGCATTGGTGTGTTTTAATTTTTCTCTGATTCTGTTTCGGTTTAGTTTTGTTTCGTCTCATTTTAGTTGCTCGAGGACTAGCAAAGTCTAAGTGTGGGGGAATTTGATAGGTGTCTATTTATGTATTACTTTTATATCAATTCGTCCCTGTTTCTTTGCTATATTCCTTGGTATTTTTATGTTTTTGTGTGGTTTTGATGTTTGTAGGAGTTTTGGAGCAACTTGCACAAAAATGGAGTAAAACCCTTCATTTCCACCTCTGCTAGTCAGTGATCTTCTCAGATTTAATTGTATTGATATACAATGAACCCGACGACATGTTATATACCTGTCTCTTATACACATCTAGATGTGTATAAGAGACAGTTCTGGAGAAATTTACGGTTTATAAATCCATTCAATGTACCAAAAGTTGTAATCAAAACAGTGTGAGAAGTGTAGAAATGTAATTCCACACATCACTGTAGCATGTATAATACGGGACACTGTAGCACGTACTGTAGCAGAGTATTTAAACACATTTTTAGGGTTTTATTTCATAACTGGAAGAGGAGAGAACGTGGAGGAGGCTGCAGCTCTGGAATTCTTTCATCTCTTGGAGTTCTTGAAGGAGAAAGGAAGCTTGGAAAGAGGAAGAACTACAATCCAAAGAGAATTACATCAAATTTGCTAAGTTTTTCCCTTCCCTTTCATTTTCTGGAATGTCTCCATGTTGTATTGTATTTACCACGTTCTTAAACATGTGTAACTGAATCTGAATTGGTTGAGGGTGATTTCAAAGCCCCTGATATGGTTTTTGTAAGTTGATTGTGTAAGGAATTGTTATCCAATTCTCTAATTGAAGTTGCTTGTATTCTCCATATTTAATGCTCATGATTGCTTGCTGATTGTATTTGAGTGGCCAACTGAATATAATCTGGTTGTGATTTATTGCTAGACTAGAAATCTTGATCCGTAATTGTCTTGAATTTCTAATCATTAGTAGCAAATTGTGATCAGAGATTACAATTGGAGAATATAACCTAAGTTAAATAATCCGAGCTTGTGTGTTTATTGCTTAGATCAACCTATCTTTCTTATCATAATGCATCCATTGAATTAAACTCAGAGAGCTTGTTCTAGGTTGTTTAATGGATAGAGATTAAATAAAGAGCTTGTTTTATTTAACAACAAAGTAAGGAAAGATTGGGATAACAGAGCTTGTTGTTATCTACGGTTGATAACTTCAATGCTGTAATTGGATGACAATTCTACGATTAATTCGCAAATCCATATCTTGTGGTAGAGAATGGATCCCTTAAAACCAGATTTCTCTCATTGATTTTTCACTCAAATTAACTTCTGTTTTGTTATTCTTAATTTGCATTCTTATTTCATTTAGTTAATCATTCAACAAAACCCCCCCATTTAGTTAATTGTTGCTGGAAATAACAAATTCAATTAGAATCAATCCTCGTGGGAACGATATCTTACTTATCACTTTATTACTTGTGCGACTAGTATACTTGCTAGTTTCGAACGCATCAAATTTTCATTCTCATAATCTAAGAACAATAATACCATATGAACAAAGTCCATGCAAAGTATATATACAAATTGATTTGGTACCGAGTGAGTGGTAAAACAAATATAAGAAAGTCAAAAGCAAATTAAAACGGTGATAAGTAATAGGTGACAAAAAAAAAAAAAGACTCCAATTTATATGTATAACATTACTCATCTAAGAATACTTTGTTTGACCTATGTTTTAACATACATCAAATAAATATACATCTTAATTATTTAACTTCTTGTATCTTACATAACAAAAGATTATATATTATTTGTCACATTAATTAAAAGTCATCAAATAAATATACATTTGAATATTATGAATTCTAAAGGTTATATTAATTTAAGTTGACCATATATATAGTAAAAGTAGTGGTGGGAGCTAATAAGAATGTGACGTTAAAAAATTATGTTAAAATATCTCTTTCCATAGTGTAGAGTACAAATTTCAAAATATAGATAGTAAATGAAAATAATTAATGTAGGGAGCGACTATAAACATGCATATTATCGGTTGTATATAATCCCACCTGTAGCTGGGTTGTTTGTGGCTATTCAAACAGATTTAATTAATTGAGATACAAAGTTAGGATGTATAACATTACTATTAATTAATTTATAAATATATTTTATAAACTAAATTATACTTTTCATTCATTCTTCACAAATCGTCGATTTCTTTCGTTTTGTGGGTCTAAAGCCGTCAAACTCTCTTTCTCTTAATCACCACTCTTCCTTCTCCATTTAAAAATATAGTTTCTCTTGAAATTTCACTAGTTCATGGCTGCGAAGCTGCTCACTCAAGTTGGAAAAGTAATTAATTATTAGGGAGTTAGATGTAACTGCAATGATCTAGGGTTTGCGTAACTTGTTCTAGTCTTCTAGAGCAGATTCATTAGATCAATCTTCTTGCAACCTTTTCCCCGCCGTTTTCATCCGTGGGTCTTTTCATAGTTGATTCACTCTTTAAAAGTTTTCTGAGAATCCCATGATCACGCCCCTAGCAGTCAGTTATAAATCAGTGTCTTTAGTCATGCATGCTTCGCTGTTTTTGTCTTTAAATAAAGGCTTTTTAAATGTTAAATATTAGTTACTTAATCATTTCATCCCATTAATATATTGATTCTTGATTCTTCTTCCACTTCCCCTTCCTCTTCGCAGCATGTGTGTCTGACACGGCCCGCCCCTAGCTATCACGGGCTAATCGTGCCTAAAACTGTACTAAGAAAATTTAACTTTTTAAAATGTGCTAATTTATGAAAAATTTGGCAGAGTTTCCCCTGTATTTTGGACTAATCCCCCTGCCAAGTACACAAAATTCAGCACTTCCAAAATTATTTATATAATCACTAACTTCCTTTTCGGGACCTTAAGTCTATCTGTTAAAATAATTGTATTTTCAAAACAATCTTTAGAAGAAAATATGGCCTCCGGCCTCAAATATGATTAATTTCGATTCAAAAAGTTTACAACCAAAATTTTTAAATATAAGTTTTTAAACTCAAACATGATTGAATAAACAAAAATGTCTAAAAGAAACTAAAACAAATCTTTGATACATATACGATATCAAATATTTACATATGCAAGAAAACCATCTATGATAGTACAATAAGATATAAAAAAGAAAGCTCTCAAAACATCATCAAATGGCCAACCTCAAGCAGCTACTGGCGTTCCGACTGAACACTGCAATCTCCTGGGGAAAAAGGGTTTTTAAAGAAAAGAAAAATATGATGAGTATAACCTTAGTGAGTGGGATAGAGTCATTAAAATAGATAAAAATTTTTTTATAAAATAAAATACTATATCATAATAATAGATTAATTAAAAATTATGCTTTACTAACATTAATAAGAAAACTACTTAGAAAAGATACAAAAACGAGGAAGCAATTCTTCAATAATTTCTATGCTTCTCACAAAAATCTAAATTTGAATATAAAAATCTTCTAAAGCATTTCTACTTGCATTCAACATTCAACATGATAAATATATTAAGTTTCTAAATCTCATAAAACTCATTTCATAATTTAAATTTCTAAGTCATTACAGTTTCACTAATCAAGTACCCAAACTAATCTGACTGATCATGACCTGGCGGGGCTAGGATCGCTCAGGCCAAGATATCACTATACTGATTCTACGCATGCGCATAGCT
Organism: Boswellia sacra; assembly: GCA_013180625.2. Taxonomy (NCBI): domain Eukaryota; kingdom Viridiplantae; phylum Streptophyta; class Magnoliopsida; order Sapindales; family Burseraceae; genus Boswellia; species Boswellia sacra. The sequence continues at coordinate 64,478 of SNVD02015806.1, read as the reverse complement.
GCCCCTAAAGGGCTAAACATCCAGATCACACGGCCCAAAGCCTCTATGTGTGCCTGAATGGGTCCCAAAGACCTATAATTTTACTATCTGAATGAATTGGGTACTATCTTAGTAAAACATAAAAATTCAATTCTTTACTTTTAAATCTCTAAAACATTAAACAATCATTTCCGATACTGCATAGACAAAATTTGATAAACTATAAAATATGATTCATACTAAAATAAAGGAATATCTATTTACTAACGTAATAAAATTTTGCTAACAATTATAAATAAATAGAAATTTATAATTTATAGTTCAATTGTTGGTAAAAATAGTATTTTTCCCACTCACTATTCTCGTGGATTAACTTGCGTGGCAACCCCTTCCGCGTTCAAATCCTGGTATGTATTAGGAACCGCAGTCTCACCTAAGGAAAAAGTCAAATAAAATTCTTTAATAGCACAAAACCGTAGTCTCACTAATAACATATTAATTCTTCTAATTAACTCCATTTTCACACTTCTTAAACAGACCAATTCTGGTTCTCCGATTTTTAATAATTAATTGACTCATCCAAATGGTCTAATATTTTATAGAGGTCTTCTACACATACATATCTAATATCATATAAAATTTCATAGCATTATATGCTCATCAGGTATCTCAAATCCTTCATTTTTCCAGATACACAAATTCTGTAAATTTCCTTCCAAATCTGACCTCTCTCTATTCCAAAATACATGATAATTTGTACTAAATTTACAAGATCACAAAAATCTCCAGTTTAAAACTAGACATACATACAAACTCATATCCCAAATTTCATAATTTTTGAAGACCTCTAGATACCTTAATTAACTTGCCCAATACTGATTTTCTGCAGAAAAACTGAATTTCTAGTGGTGAACAGTAAACTTCGAAAATTCATAATAAATTGCATACTCCACATTTTTCAGTGAATCCAACTTTAAACAATTCCTTAAGATGTCTATTTTAACATATATAAATTTCAGAATTAAATTCAAATCCAACAGACTGCTATAATTTTCGAAATTTGTACTGTTCACAGAATCCCTAATTTCCCATAATTATCATCAAAACTTCAATTCCTTCAAAATACAAGAAATTGAAGCTTAAATAAGCATGGAAATCTCATTTCTCTCTCTAGTTTCTCTCTCTATTACATCTCCAAATATCAAATAACCTCCTCCTAATATTGATCTAGAGATAGGATTGAAATTATATAATCTAATTAAATGAAGAGATGAAGAAATTACCTTAAAATCTTCAAATTCCTTAGAAAAAATCAAAATCTTCTCTTGCTTTCTCCCCCCTTGTCTCACGTTCCCCCCCTCTGTCTTCTCTTCTGGATTTTTCTCTTTTCTTTTCTAATTATATCTTAATTAATCCTAATATAAATATATGGCATATAAATGAATAAAAGACTTATGGCATGGGCTGGGCTAAAAAATTTGACGGGCTAGACTTAGTTAAAGTATTAATGGGCTTTACAGTGTCGATTAGTGGCGAAATGTTCTTGCATGCTGATTTCACAGCATGGAAAACGCTTCTCCCTTATCCACCACCACATGAGTTTGATAAGTTCGGTAAATTTCTTTGTGTTCTAGGATTTAAAAAGTTTCCAGGGAATTATGACACAATTGCTTCATTTTGTTCTAATTTTAGTGTGGTATTTTGTAGTCACAGAAGGTCTCAAGTACTAATAAATTCTATGTTGTATTTTTCCTGTTATATATTAATATTGTCGAGGATTTTATTGGTCTGATAAAATTTATCTGACATTAGGTATTATAATTTTATTATATGTTACGACCACTTTGTCAGCTACTTCTCAAAGTATAATACTTTTTGATGATTATATATTTATTATAATATTAGATCTAATAACCAAATTACTCCTTTAACCATAAACTGAGCAGGATCATCATTCTTATTTGTTCAAAAATAAAATGGAGAAACTTGAAAGAACTGTTGAGTAACTTGAACATAGACATTGACTGCCCGCCAAGCAAGATAAGGCATATATGTGTGAGGGTCCTCCGATCCTTAAAAAGCGTTACAGTGTCTTTGATGATGTATGCATATACACATTCATACATACATACATACATACATACATATATATATATATATGTATGTATATGTATATCCTAGTAGAGTAGTAACTAATTAATTATACACTCTTTTCACAGTTGCGATATTAACTTACAGACTGATGAGTCGCATAAAGTGGAATGCCAAGCATTCAAACAAGAATTCGTGCAAATGCTGGATAACCAGACTCCTCTCGTAGAACCAGACCAAAAAAAAAAAAAAAAAAAAAAGAAAATTGAATTATCAATTTCCTGATGGGTAAAAGATGGAAACGTAATTATTTTTATTTCCTCATTTGATAGAAGAGCTTTGGATTAAAAGGCTTCCTATTATATGAAAAAACCTTAGCCAAATGCTTCAAATCTATCTATATATATATCCCAATTACCATTAATCTTTAATGTTCTAGTATGTTATTTCTCTAGAGGTGATTTTGCTAGCTTTATAATTACGCTCTAAAATCTTTTTCTTTAATACGTGATCATTCTGTTTCTTTAGATCTTATAGTATATGCTTTGCGTAGTTCTTTAACTGCTTCATGTTCTGCATGCAAAAGACGTTTTATTTTGTAAAGAAGTACATCCCTGCGTGATAAAATCAGGTTATTTCTCCAGCGCTCTCGTGGCGGTGCTCCCATTGATTTGTGTGCAAAATTCTCCTTATTCAGTAATGCGAAAATGGTGTTCGATGAAATTCCAATCAAGAACATTGTGACTGTAATCTGAGCTCTAAATACTAATTAAATAAATACGTGCTCATATTTATTAAATTAATCCGGAGTTGATTTGTACAATTTTCAACTGCACTATGCTCCAATATATATTTGGGACTTATGATCGAATATTATTAAATGTTGTGATTGAATGAGAACTTCAAATTAGAAAAGTGACATTACATTAAATTTGATCCAACGAAGGATGAACCAGTTTCGTTTTGTCACTGACACAATCCATCTTTTTTCGGTTTTGTTTGCATGTTTGAAGCTCCACTAAACTCTCTAATCCCTACTAATTCAATTGAAATTTCTTTCATTGTAGGTCTCCATTTACCGTTTGAGTTCAAACATCTTCTTTGTAGATTAGCAACTGTTATAATCTCTCTCTTTGCACCATCCTTTACAACTTGGGGATCAAGGATCTCGGGTAGACGATTTTCTTCCATTGCATAAAGAAAATATGTTGCTAAACTTGTATCTTCTTCAATATCGGTTTGACGAATCGGTTTTTATCCTGTTAAAAGCTCAGCAAGAACTACTCCAAAACTATAAACGTCACTTTTCTCCGTAAACTGGCTTGATCGGAAATACTCAGGATCTAAGTAACCAAAGGGCCGAAATATTTTAGTAGTCAAGTGAGTTTGCTCAATTGCAATAAATCTTGATAATCCAAAATCTGTCACTTTTACTCGATATTTGTCATCTAAAAGTATATTTGTAGACTTAATGTCTCGATGATATATAGGTACCGAAGCAGATGAATGCGTAAACGTAACTTCCATGTGATTGGAAAGTCCTCATTTTGGTCATGTGTATGTTGGAAGAGAGTTCCGTTAGGGATAAACTCACAGACTAAAAGAGGAATTTCTGTCTCCAAGCAACATCCTAGCAGTTGAACTATATTTCTGTGATTAATTTATAATATAATTACCATCTCATTGATGAACTCCTCCAATTTACTTTCATCAACTTTCTTGGACTTTTTGATAGCAACGATTCTTCCTTCAGCCAACATTCCTTTATGCACAGTCCCTTGGCCTCCTTGACCAAGTATTCGGTTGTTATTATAATTGTCAGTTGCTTCTCCAATTCGTTGGAAGTGAAAACTTTCGTTTTCTCAATATTACCTTTGTCTGAGGACAAATGTTGTTGCAATAATAAACCACCATTTCTTCTAAAAAGATTTAGCTTCAGTTTGATTTCATTTCTTCTTTTTATGCACTTGAGCAGCCACGACACTCCAATGTATAGTAACAACATTCCAACCCAAAATATGCCACCTGCGCTTCTCAAGTTTACCATTGTTGGTGATGTGCGTGCCTATCTAAATGAAGATGCAATGGCAAGTAATTGAAGGTATAGGCGTACCTGTGATAATAGATTTGTAATCGTTTGGCCTTTTATGGATATCATTATTACCTATTTGGTGACACTTTATAGTATTTAAAATTCATAACCCTTATAACCATGAGGACATGCAGAGCAATTTTGGGCGCTCGTGGTATTACAGATCAAATAACCTATGCACAGCAAACAAACAGAAAATTAGAAGATAGCAATTATCGTTTATAAATGTAATATTATTAATAAATATTTTCATGTTGCTTAATTTAAATGCCAATTTAATATAATTCTTTATTTTTCTTAATGTTAAGAAGAAAAATCCCAGGAGAGAACATAAATTAACTACTTTGAGCACGTTAAGAAATAATGAAACCAACTTGAGAGTTTTTCTTATTAATTATTTATTCTCCTATATAATATAATTGCATAAAATTTTTTAGCACAGACACAGTTATTCAATACATTTATTAGTCTTGTATTATTTTGGACTTCATAAAAAGAAAGAAACAAAGCCATTGGAAGAGAATGATATAGTATATGTATAGCACAGACAGAGAAATGTTGTGAATTATGTGAGAACGCACATAAATTGAACTGGAAATTTATGTAATTTAACAAAACGTTTTTATGCCCATAAAATGCAAAATGAAATCATGACTAACTAATAACTGACTCTCCTCCAGTTTAATCCTAATTAAAATCGAGAAATTAGGGATTAATTTGTACCTGATCATCTTACATAGCTTTTAGATGAGAACTGTGCATCACAAAAACAAAAATGGCTGGGTGATGAGGCTAGTCTTACTAAACAGCAATCATCATCACTAGAAATTTTAGAACCTGAATCAAATATTTCTACGCAACGCCCTAACCTTTCTCCCCATTCCACTCTTGCAGGAAGGTATTGTTTGTTTTCCAGAACGCTGAGATTTCAGTAGTTTGAGTTAGGCCATCCTTGATCAACCATGAAGGCAGACTTGCATCCCTGGAAAATATTGCTTGAATTATCTAACTTACGACCTGGAAGAATAGTGCATATGAAAGCATAGCAGCCTCCATGTTGAGTAGGATCACAGGCAACAAGACATGTGCACCTGCCTTCAATATGAAATGGATTGATCGTGCTATAGTTGTCACAACCGATGGCAGTCAAACTATTGTATGTAGATGGGGAATAGGGATTTCCTGACCGGCCAAAGCTTGAAGTAAAATTTATCTTGTCGCTTTTCAAACAAATTGCAGGGAATTTGACAATGATCATCCTGCCATTAATAACGTATTTTGGGATATTTCCAGATTGATGCCACTTAAGATAGCTTGTGGAGAACCAGAGAAGTTGTTGCAAGTTACTTCAAACCCTTATCATAGTAGCAGCCTTCTCTGATTCCTAAGGGATACAATATGTAGAGGTTACCACACCGACGTTGACATGATGCTGAAATTGCTGATGCCTTAATTAGCCAGACTAAGGAGAGGATCTGCAACATCCCTTGAACAACCATTTTCTAGACCTCCTTTTTCGTTGTGCAAATTAAAACGCCATGAATTTAATTAGCTATAATCATAAGAATCTTTTCGTGGCCGGCCTCCGACCTCATTTGGCGTTATGGGTTCTGTATTGCAGGACACCCTACTACACTAGTACCAATTGGTGGCATAGGGGAAGAGGCGTTACGCCTAGGAATCAACAACACGAAAACGTTATTATAAATTACCCATTTTCCTTATCGGGATCGGGACTAAGAAGAATGGTTGGGCAGAAAAGTATTTGGAGAAAACAACTAGGCGATTTGGTTCATATAATCACTAAAGTAACTAAATTTTTGCCCTTTCATAATCGAAAACATCTATTCTTTTCGGTACTTACAGCATGTTGCATGGTTTCGATCTCGACAATTTATTGGTAGGCCTAGAAACCATCTCCTTCGAACTTCAATAAATGGAGAATTAACAAGGTGGCCAAGTTCCAGAGCAGCATCTTTCTCGATCGCCTATTGAATTAGGCCCTAGTAAGCTGTAATTACGTGGAAACATCTAAAGTGCGGCCGTTATATACATATATATTATGTCATAATACGTCTAACAATTTCTTGAAATTAATTATATGTACATGAATAATTACTGACCAAAACCGAATCAAAAGCTCATCCCAAGGTCTCAGAGTTCCCAATATCCTTGATCTCCGCCATGACCCCGATTGATCCATCAGAGACGCAGCGTTCTGGTAGTTCTTTGCCAGACAGTTTGTCATAAAATTATCACTCTCCGTTGTTTATTTTAACTCGATACAGAAAGACTGACACCTTTTTTCTTTTCACTAGAAAAATCTAATAAATTTTTTGACATTCAACGGTTTATTGTCCGAATGGAGTACCAAAAATATTACTGCTTGGTTAGCCGCTCAGTAGTTAAATTAAAATCCGTCCTCACAACAAATTTTAAGACCTTAGGGCTAGATTAATTTAAGAGCTTTAGATCTACATCACATTGACTTATGATATGTATAATTTGTTCATTCATATTTATATTATTAGGTTAAGTCTAAAATAAGTTGAATATCATAAATTATTTACTTTAGCATAGCCATATATTAAGTAAAAACAGTTAGGAAAATAAATAATTATTGTTATAATATTACTAGCAAATTAGATGCGTTTAGGCTTTATTGAATAATTTTCGTAAATATACAAGTAGATAAAAAAAAAAAATAATGCCACGATTTTATAAATTGAAGGTTTTTCTGCAAGTAAAGTTGCAGATGATAAGAGGGAGGAGAACAATATTATTATTATTATTATTGTCATCTTCGTCGTTGTTTATATAGGTGAGATATAACACTAGTTACTTAAGAAAAAAAGATTTATCTCATGCATCATAATGATTTTAATTGCAAACTAATGATATCTTTATAGAATGGCCAATAAAATTACAAAAATGAGAGATTGGTAAATTAATGGATGATAGCTTCTTATATTTATAGAGAATTAAAGAAGATACATCTAATATTGTACATTTTAGGATAGCTTGCGCCACACATAGAAAATTGATTTTCAAAAAATTGCTTCTGTGAAATCAGGCACACCATTGGCGGACCTAGGTTATGGCCAATTATATTTCAATTGTTATAGTTTAATTTGAGAATGATAGTTGTTTAAATGCCTTTTTATTATGTATTATTGATAAATATTTATTTAAATTATTAATTTGATTTTAAAAAGTTAAATTTTAGATTCTTGATGCATAATTAATTTTTTATTTTCGATTATGCATTATAAAAACTTTATAAAAAAAATTTTGTTATATTTTAATATCTACCGCCCAAGACTTAAATCTTGGTTCCTCCACTGCATGCATTACAATTAAAGCAGTAGTAATTATAAAAAGAACGACATCAACACAATTGATTAATGTAGCAAAGCGTTTTTCTTTATATATACAATTAGCAAGATTCAAACGAACATAGATTTGCAAGAAGCAGTTGCAGGATTCAAAAGCTATATGTACGTTTGAGTGAAATAAATATAAGAGATAAAAGCTAGCTTGTAGACAATATATTAATTTGGATGCAACTAGTCAAGCTTATTTGAAAGCTGATCATGAAGATCTGAAAAAAGAAAAAAAAAGACAGGAACATAGCAATTATTTTTTATATATGTAATATTATTAATAAATATATAATTTGTCGTTGCTTATGTATTATATTATATTTTACACGTTTATTATTCTTGTATTATTTGGAAGTTCATTCAAAGGAAGAAAAAAATCATTGGAAGAGAAAGACATAGTAAAGAGGATAGACAAAAAATTAATTCTTCATTGACTGTAGTAATAAGTTTTATTGAATCATGTTAGAATTTTGAGACTAATAAAATCATGACTAACGTACAGAATATGTAGTTTGATGCATATAATAATAAAATCATGAATAATATAGAGATTATGTAGTTTTTATGGATATAATTAACTTAATAACTCACTTTAATTCTAAAAATACTCAACCATCCTTATAAATATACTTATAATGTTTTTAAATTAAGAATCTAAGTATTGTCAATCCCAAGTAACCCTACCCTACAAAAAAGTAGTAGTTTTAAAAGCAGAGAAGGTTAAATAAATAAGTCATATGGATGAAGAAAGGATTTTATGACAATTTTATGGGGTTTAATTTCCATAATTTCTATTCTTTTAAAAGATAAATTTATGGAATTTTCTTTATCAACCTTTTACTAAAAGTTCGATTACTTTATCTGTATGATATTTGGTATTTTTATTCTAAAAAATAATATTTTTAAATTATTATAAAATAACATAAAGATAATTGATTTTTATTTATTATATTTTAATAATTATTTAATTGTGATACTTGTTAATATAGTTTACATGTTAGTATGACTATTACTTGGTTAAACTTTAAATAATCCTATAATTAAAATTAAGATACTATCAATTATAGTCAAATATCTTAAGAACAATTATCGTTCTTCTTTAGTGATTGTTTCATAGAACAATTTAGCATTCTTATGCATGAAGCTTGATTCGAAAGAAATAACTTAACTCCTTGGAATATATTGAATGAGTTGAAGCTGTTCTGTCTAATGAGTGTCAACCAAAAAACCATGAAGAGTTTCTTGAAGCTATTCTGGTTGATTGACAATAGTCCACCCAAAGATTCTATACGTCATTTTGGTCATGGAAGCTTGCATTAGGCCCGACATTCGGATGGCAGGTAATTATGTATGTTGTTTTCCTTAAATTTGCATTTAGCTTTATACCTTATTCTAACAATTTTTTTCTTGTTTCACTCTTAGACATGCAGTATATTAACTGCCTTGTAATCTGAATATGTCTGCAAATTATATTCATGTGAATGCTAACCTTTTTTCGTGTGCAGGCTTCTGCGATAATGTTTGGCAAAGGGACCTTCTCCTCTCATATCAGCTTCGATATAGAGACAGAGCTATATCCGTTGTGGGATTATCAAGAGTTTCTGCAAGATCTTTACGCAGTAGGTATCGTTTCATTCCGCAAAGCTAAGGATTTTGTTTTCTACAAAGTAATTCTAATCTAGTTTTGTTAAATGGTAGGTTTAATTTCATTAGCATAGCTTTGTGTCATCAGTGCAGAGCAATCTTTCGTTAATGGGGTGGCTGCTTCTGCTTCAATACCCCATAGAGATGGTAGATTAGCTTTCATTATACGAAAGCATGCGGCACTTATTGAATCTCTATTTCTTAATTTTATTTTCAGATACGGAATTTCAGAGTCCACATTTAAATCATGTGAGCTGGCGATAAGGTTAAATAAATAAGTCTTACGGATGAAGAAATGATTTTATGTGGTTTAATTTTCATTTTTTCATTTTTTTTAAAAAAATTATGGAATTATATTTATCAAGATTATAAAAGTTTAATTACTTTATCTTGATGATATTTAGTGTTTATATTCTAAACAAATACTAGTTTTAAGTTATTATAAAATTTCATAAAGATAATTAATTTGCACTTGTTATATTACAATAATATTTAGTTGTGATACATATTAATATAGTTTTAAAATAAACATATAATCAAAATCAAGATACTATCCATTAGCATATTACAAACAATAGTAAAATATCTTGAGAACAATTACCATGCTACTTTAGTGATTATTTCGTAGAACAATTTGGCATCCCTATGCATGAAGCTTAATGGTAGATTAGCTTTCCTTATACAAAAGCATGCTGCAATTATTTAATCTCTAATTCTTAATCTTTTTTTTTTCAGACAAAGAATTTCGAGTCCACATTCAAATCATGCAAACTGGCGATAAGGTTAAATAAATAAGTCTTATATATGAAAAAGGATTTAATGACAATTTTATGTGGTTTAATTTCCATTATTTCTATTTTTTAAATGAATTTATGCAATTATCTTTATCAAGATTTTACTAAAACTTTAATTACTTTATCTTGATGACATCCAGTATTTTTATTCTAAACATATAATAGTTTTAAATTATTATAAAATATAATAAAGATAATTAATTTGTCCTTATTATATTACTTTTTTTTTGAAAAAATTACTATTTACATTAAAAGAAAAACGAAAGTACAAAATACGAGGGGCATACCCCAAGAAGAGTACCTAGTACTCACAAGTCCAAAAGGAAATAATAAAGCCCAAAGGCCTCAAAACAAAACAAAACAAACATAAAGTAGAGCCTAGAGTCCCAAACAAAACAAAACATGGCGCACTGGCCCAAAACCAACTACAACAGGCTGTCTTCAATAAAACAATAAAGACGAAGAGGTACACTGGCCCAAACAAATAGACAAAATCCAAGAAATAAACTAACGGTGTAGGCCTCATATGTCACGAAGCTGAGGACTGATCACATACTTGGCCTCCAAGGTTAGGAGCCTAGAGCGAACCAAAGCAAAAATCTCATCAATCACTTGACGACGAGTCCGGCGACGCTGTTGATACACACGATCATTCCTCTCATACCAAAGAAAATACACTGTAGCAGAGAAGACTAAACGCGCAAGGATATACCCGAAATTCTTCCTGCCCTGAAGATGTTGAGAAGCCCAATGAAGTAGAGAGAGCCAAACAAAAGAAGACCAAACGATGAGAGTCTTAACTGAAATCTCCCTCCATACAGAAGATGAGAAAGGACAACTAAAGAAAAGATGGTTATGACTCTCATTTGCTGAAGCACAAAGGACACAATCCGAAGAGGATGACATGCCATGACGCCATAGACGATCCAAAGTACGAAAACGTCCCAATGAGGCCAACCAAAGAATAAATGAGTGTCTTGGAACATGGCCAGGGAACCAGAGAAGATGATGAATTGAGTTCACCGATCGTCTACTCCGTAATAAACCCCATGCTGAGTTAATAGAGAAAATATCAGAGCTGTGACCCTTCCAAACAATATGGTCAGGATTCTCCATCATAGGCTGGATGTTGACTGAGTCCCAAATCCGTCCAAGGATCGGCCCACCATCAGGAAAAGCCCAGTCCCCATCCTGAATAACAGATGCAACCTTTGCATCTGAGGGAAAACCTGTAGATGAAAGAGTCCTGAACGAAAATAAATCATAAAGACGCCCCTGCAGCAACCAGTAATCCTGCCAAAGTGAGGTATCACGGCCATCTCCAATGCAAGAGACAAATTTGCTCCTACACCAATCCCGACTATTCAAAATCTTCCTCCAAGACTAGGAGGCTCCAGAAGTAACTCTAACCTGCCAAAACGAGCGGCCTCGAAGGAGCACCTTATGAACCCATGAGGACCATGTGGAGGACTTGTCAGAAAGAAGTCTCCAAACATGCTTCAGAATAGCAACACGATTCCATTCCTTCACTCGCTTAATTCCCAATCCCCCCTCCTTCAAAGGATAGCAAACCGAGTTCCAAGCGACTTTGGTCCCAGAATGAGATAGAGATGTCCCTTTCCAGAGGAAAGCAGCTAGAATACCCTCGATCTTCCGAACCACAGCTGCCGGTAATATGAACATGGAGGATCAATAGACTTGGATAGAAAAAAGTACTGACTTGATTAACTGAAGACGACCAGCATAAGTGAGCATAGCATAAGTCCATAACCTGACCTTCGACAAGATTCGTTCTATCAATGGAGTACAATCTGAGAGTCGCAATCTGGTACTAATGAGTGGCACCCCCAAATATCTAATTGGTAAACTTTCCACCTGAAAACCTAAGATGGTCTGCAATGCAGTTCGGTCCTCATCATTGACGTCAGACAAGAATACATGACTCTTGATCGAATTCGTCACTAAACCAGAGAGCTCGGCAAACTCCTGCAAAGCTGCACGAACCACTCGAACAGAGCCCACATCTGCCCTATAAAAGACCATCAGGTCATCTGCAAAACAAAGATGAGTGAGAGAGACCTGCTGACATCTCTAATGAAATCGAAAATCAGGCCTTTGAGAAGCCTTCCGAAGAATACCACTCAAACCCTCCATAGCCAACACAAAAAGATATGGTGACAATGGATCACCCTGCCTAACTCCCCTGGAGGTGGGAAAGAAACCATAAAGCTCTCCATTTAAAGCAACCGAGAAATGTGCAGAAGACATGCACGTCGCAATCCATCGAACCATACACTCTGGAATACCGATCGTCCTTAACCCCAAAAGAATAAAATCCCAACTGACAGTATCAAAAGCCTTACGAATATCCACCTTTAAAGCGCATCGGGGAGGTGAGCACCCAAGATGATAATTATGCATGAGCTCTTGAGTCAATAGAATGACATCAGAGATCCTCCAACCTGGAACAAATGCAGACTGTGAATTCCCAATTACATCAGCTAAGACAACTTTGAATCGGTTTACAATCACTTTGGAGATGCACTTGTAAAGTACATTACAATAAGAGATTGGTTGAAAGTCACTCATAGTCTTCAGAGACTCAACCTTGGGGATCAAGGCAATCCTAATGCCATTAACACACTTTGGCATCCGACAAGTTGTGAAGAAGTAGCGCACAGCAGCCATAAATTCTACACTAATAATATCCCAAGCCCTTTTGAAGAACAAAGAGGTATACCCATCCGGTCCTGGAGCTTTATCATCAGGAATCGAGAATAAAGCTAACCTGATCTCATCATTAGTAATAGGGCATACCAAAGAAGGCAGCATCTCCTCAGAGACTCTTCCAGAGAAAAACCGAGAAGCATCTACAAAAGAAGGCTGAGAAGGAGCTGTAAGCAATTTTTGAAAATACCTCACAGCTAGATGGCCTAAGTCGCCTCGATCTGTAACAATGGTACCATCCTCATCTTCAATCTGATGAATCCGATTTCTGACCTGTCTATGAAGCAGAGACTTGTGAAAGAACTTGGTATTCTGATCCCCCAGAGAAAGCCATTGGATCATTGACCTTTGTCGAAAGAAAGCCTCTTCATCCCTGCACAACTATGAATACTGCTTAGCAAAATCCCTCTCAGTCAAAAGACACTCTGAGGAATGAGGGTTCTCATCCAGAGCAGTCTGAGCTGCGACCCACCGAGCTCTAACCTTATTATACCTTATTATATTACAATAATTATTTAGTTGTGATACTTGTTAATAGAGTTTACATGATTAGTATGATTATTATTTAGTTAAAATTTAAAATAATCATATAACTAAAATTAAGATACTCTCAGTTAGCATATTGCAAACTATAGTAAAATATCTTGACAACAATTATCATGCTACTTTAATGATTGTTTCTTGCAACAATTTGACATCCCTATGCATGAAGCTTGATGCTAGATTAGCTTTCCTTATACAAAAACATGATGCACTTATTTAATCTCTAATTCTTATTTTTTTTAAGACATAGAATTTCGAGTCTACATTCAAATCATGCTAGTTGGCGATAAGGTGAAATAAATAAGTCTTATGGATGAAGAAAGGATTTTATGACAACTTTATGTGGTTTAATTTCCTTTAGTTCTATTTTTTTAAATAAATTTATGAAATTATCTTTATCAAGATTTTACTAAAAGTTTAGTTACTTTATTTGGATGATATTCAACATTTTTATTCTAAACAAATAATAAATTTAAATTATTATAAAATATGATAAAGATAATTAATTTGTACTTATTATATTACAATAATTTTTTAGTTGTGACACTTGTTAATATAGTTTACATAATAATATGATTATTACTTAGTTAAACTTTAAAATAATCATATAATTAAAATTAAGATATTATCAATTAACATGTCGCAAACTATAGTAAAATATTTTGATAACAATTATCACTTCGGTAATTGTTTTGTAAAACAATTTGGCATGCCTGTGCATGAAGTTTGATAGTAGATTAGCTTCAGTTATTGATAAGTCTAATTTTTATACATTATTTTTATCTTTATTCTTGAGGTTTATGTTCCCCTTTTTGTGTTTAATTGACAAATTTTGTCTAAATTTGTTTGAGTTGTACCTAAAGGTATTTTAGGATTGTAAACCCGATTAAATGAAGACAAAATTCTACAACATTATATTTCATGTGGAAGGGTCATTTTGGAAGGCTTGTGGAGGAAAATGAGCTGGACAAGAATTTTAAAACATCCCATTTTCACTTTCGATGGAGCACTTCTACCAAACTAAGTGGATTGACTTTTGAGGGGACAGAATGATCATGTTAAGGGAATCTCTAGGAGAGGCAATGAGGATGTTGTTCTTTAGGGGGTCGACTAGGAAAGGGAGAACAAAAAAGGGGGAAGTTCGTGGAAGAGAGGATATTCGGATTGAGACAAATTTTGGGTGAGCAAAAGGTAGATCTTTAGTGATTTGGATTTGGAGAGGATTTGCTTACAAAGGAGAGGTAAAACTAGACAGCCATCATCTTCATCATCAAAGATTCAACTCTTCACAACTAGTTTTTCTATCCCTATCTTCACTTATGTTTAAAAACATGTTTAGATTTGTGTTGTTTGTAACTTATAATATGAACTAATTTCCATTTTCTAGGGTGAAGATGTAACCGTATTTTGATGTTTAATTTCTCTTGATTTTGGTTGACTGATTTTATTTCAATATTGTTGAGCAATTTAATTACATGCTTAATGCTTGCGGTTTTCTGACCAATTGTTGCATGAATTGAGATGTGATTGAGACTGAGAAGTGATGTTCACATTAGTCCGTAATTATCTTGCCATAAATCATGTGAGATAGAGATATGAATGTAATTTGTGCAATCTTGTATGATTTCTTGCTTTTAATGGGTATTAATAGTGAGTTAAATGAGACACAGATGTAATTCTAATATATTAATAAACATTATTATTGCTTGAGAAAGAATAATAATCAAATTAGTGAAATCGATTGGCAACAATAGGAATAAATATTGGCTAATTGAATTAGAAAAGTTAAATTGATTAATTCTCGTGAAATTGAATCCCTAGATTTTTAATCATAAAATTCTTATATCCAAAATTTCTGTGAGTGTACGTAGTGTTAAATTTAATTTATTCAAGTTTTATTTAAACTTCCCAACAACTCAATTCTAATTTATAATTAGTTTAATTAATTAGAGGTTAATACAATTTTGGTATCTAGTAGCAACAATTCTCGTGGGACGATACTTATACTCTCATTTTATTACTTGTCTATGATATCGTATACTTGCGATTTTATACAACAGTTATGCAAAAGCATGTTGCACTTATTAGTCTTTATTTCGTACATTTTTTTAAGACACAGAATTTTTTTTTTTAAGATGGCTGCCTAAGTGCTGTAGATGTTTGATTTTTAAGGGCGACTGATGTTTCTAGTGGATATTTTATTTTATGTTGGATGCTTATTTAAGAAAAAATTGAGATAGTATGTAGCGACTGAAGCTTAAGATTTCTTCTATAGTCTTTGTATTTTAAAATTTTTTCTATGATAAAGAGTTATCTTCGCCCTTCTGCATTCTTTAAAAATTCCAAATAATCTCTAACTTTTAAGTTTTTAGAAAAAATTTGTTTCGTCATTCAAATATTGGTAGTTTTCAATAATGGCACAATTTCTATAACAAGTTTGATTAGCTCATTCTCTGTGTTTTAGATGCCATGCTTTCTTTTCTCTTTGTTGTATTGTACTGGTTTAAGCATTTCTTTGTTTGTTTCTTAATCCTGAAACATCTCATTTATTGTGTTGTCATGCTTTTCATTGTTGTTGAGAAGCGCTTTATTAACTATGCCAAACAAGTTGTACAATTAAAATGGTATAATTTTTAATAAATTAAATATAATATAGTACAAAATAATCACAATAATAACACAATAAGTACATAAAACATAATTGTGTTATATTTATAATCTGAGTTTGGTGCGTTAGAAATGTGTCAGGAGAAATAAAAAATTTAATGCATGCAACAAAAACTTTTTATATATAAATCCCGTTAAACAAAGATTTCATTATCATCTCATTTTAAAGAGAGAAAATAAATATACATGTCAGTTATTCATCAATATTAAAACTCATATGTCATCAAATCTTTAAAACTTGAGGCAAAATTAAGTGAGGACAATTCTAATTAGATAAGTTTCGTTTTTTCCTATTTCTTGATCTAACTTTATCGTTCTAAGTACTAATTTTTGCCTCATTTTCTCCCTATAACATATAGCTTCGAGTTAATTATTAAAAAAAAAAAAACAAGGAGAGTTTCTGAAGCAATTCATGGGGAATTCCTTAATTTTGAATTGATTTCTATTATATATATATTTCATTTATAATCAAACATACAATTACCATTAGCAGTAGAAGTACCCTAATTGATGTGATAATCCATTTAAACTACGAGAGACGATAGAAAACTATTTATCTAATTAACTAAGGTCGTCTTTGGTGTCGTGTAAATATTGGGCTCTCCAAATTTCGCATTCTAAATTTATATATTGAATTATCAGTATTAAATAAAATCTGCAAAAAATAAAGAATAATTGATCACTGTCCACTGTTCTAATATCGCAAACTTTCCGGAGGTTGGCTGTCCATGCCGTACCTCTTGTCGGCCATTATCTATTTTCAATTAATAATTGTGGTGATCTAGATGGATTGAATTACGAAAGTGAAATCATTTAGTTAACTTGAGATATTACATATTTTCTTGTCCGTTGAAGTTCAAGAAGATATATAGGTTACATTAGAGTGGTTGAAGAGTCTCTGGTTCAGACAAAATAGCGCTGAACCTATTATAAACTGTCTCTTTACTTGGCCGGCCCCAAACTCATTTGTGAAGGTAGAAAATGACTTGCAGAAAGAACTATTGTTAAACAAGTAGAGAAGCTACTATTTCATTCAAAATTAGAACACTTACCTACCTGTTACTCGACAAAATTTCAGGAACATTGTCCACGCCAACTATAAAGCTTGAATAAGAGATATCTTTGCAAAAGACATTGATAGGAAAAGTAGCATCTTCTGCTCTATCATTGAGGTTTTAGTGCGTTAAAAAGTTGCCAGCGAAAGCTAAAGGTTGGTGCAAGCAAATACTTTTTTTTTTTTTTTTCGATAAAGGTTGGTCAAAGCTAAAGGTTAGTGCGTTAAACACTTTTTATAGGTTGTATATATATTTTAGAGATATGATAAGAATGGCATATATATACGAGCAATATTAATAATCGTCATCAGTAGCATACTAGCTAATTTCTCATTTCTATAGAGCATAGTACTTCAATTCAATCACTTCGGAAAATGTATATACACTATATATAGTCGTGCAAATTCCTAACATACTGCGTCGTTGTACATGTCCAAATTAGTCTATCTCACGTAACAACAAGGACACGAGAATGAATATTTATTATAACAGAGATGGACAAATAGCTCGGATGTGACTAAGTACAAAATCCTTTTATTGCCAAAATTAAGTAATAATTAAGTAAAACATATATATAAACAAGCCTTGCATTAAATAAATTAAAAAAAACTGTCAAAATATACGTGTATCATCAATAATAGTTAAATGAAAACTGTGCCAAGAACAATTTCAAAAGTTAATTTACTTGTGAAGAGTTTAGTCTCTTGTTTATATATAATCATCAATATTACTTATTTTTTTAATTAGTTGTTGCAATACTGATACCTAAATCCCTTAATTTATCGAGTAATGCTATTCATACAAACTACTTATACAAACTCAAACATACAAACTGATGTGGCATGATATGATTTGATAAATAAATACAATGATTTGAAAAATCTGTATTAATAATAAATGTCATTAATTAATGTGGATGATGTGACGATCATATAGGAATGCCACATCAGTTTGTATGTTTGAGTTTGTATAAGTAGTTTGTATGAGTAGCATTACTCTAATTTATCTGGATAGCAAAACTACGTACATTTTTTTAATCTATAAACAGCAAATGCTACACAATATTAAGTCAAATATTGGATAAAATATTTTCCAAAAGACTTCTAAGATACAGGTATAATATATTGTAAATTTAAGTTCACAAAATATTAGTAACGGAGAGAAACTAATTCTTCTTCTTTACTCTAGTTTTGTGGAGCCAGAGGCTCAACATCCGTTGAGAAGGTGGAACTATCCAGCGATGACGATCCAATAGTAAAAGATGAACTTGTCCCAAAGTGTTTATTAGCTGTCTCAGCATAGAAATCAACCTCTTCATTGTTCTGTTGCATACTTATTGAAGCACCATTTGATACCTGCCAATTCAGTTGCTACTTCTTTCATTGTAGGTCTCTTCTTCCCATTTAGGTTTAAACATTTTTTTGTAAGATTAGCAACTGTCATAATCTCCTCTTTCCTACCCTCTTTTAAAACACGATCATCAAGGATTTTAGATATATGATTCTCTTTCATAGCACACAGAAAATATTCTACTAAACTTCTCTCTTCTTTGGAGTTTGTTGAACGAATTGGCTTTTGTCCAGTCAAGAGCTCTGCGAGGACTACTCCAAAGATATAAACATCACTTTTATCTGTGAATTGACTTGATCTAAAGTACTCTGGGTCTAGATATCCAAAAGTGCCTTGTACTTGAGTGGTTAAATGAGTCTGATCAACAGCAATGGATCTTGATGTTCCAAAGTCTGACACTTTTGCTCGAAATCTGTCATCCAAAAGTATGTTTGTAGACTTGATGTCTCGATGATATATAGGTGCTGAAGCAAATGAATGCAGATAGGACAGAGCATATGCGACTTCTGTGGCAATACGCAAACGCAATTCCCAAGTTAGGGGAAAGAACTCCTCATTTTCGTGGTGTATATGCTGAAAGAGAGTTCCATTTGGAATGAACTCATAGACTAAAAGAGGCACTTCTGTCTCCAAGCAACATCCTAGCAACTGAACCACATTTCTATGATTAATCTGAGATAAAACTACGACCTCATTAATGAACTGCTCAAGTTTACTCTCATCAACTATCTTGGACTTCTTGATAGCTACAATTCTTCCTTCTGCTAACATTCCTTTATACACCGTACCTTGACCTCCTTGTCCAAGAATTCGATTCATATTGTAGTTGTCAGTGGCCTTTTCCAGCTCCTTTGAAGTAAACAATTTAATCTTTTCAATGGTACCCTCTTTGGAAGACAACTGTTGTTGTAATAACAAACCACCATTTCTTCTGAAGAATTTTTGCCTCAGCTTTATTGCTTTCCTTCTTTTTATAAATTTGTACAACCAGAATGCTCCACTGAGTATCAACAAAATTCCAAGCCCAGCACTGCAACCTGCAAAATTCGAGTAGAACATTTATATAACAGCAAATTTTCAACTTAATCATTCTTGGAAGCTATTCTGATTAATATGTAAAGAGATGCGTACTAGAAACAGAAAGGATATATAAGCGCACCAATGATAATGGAGGATTTGGCACGAGATTTTCTTGTTAATATTTCATTGAAAGTTCTTGATGAGGAACACCAGATGTCTTGATCCTCGTAAAGTTTACGGTCATAACCAGAAGGACAGTCGTCAGAGCAACTGTTCCCTCCGGTGGCATTACAAATCAAGTTACCTGCACAATTAATAAATGAAGGAGAAATAAAGATTGATAATCATGGCTATAAATCTTCCCCTTCAGAAAAGGTTGTGCCTAAATATGTTTACAATAATAGAAATCAAGGATCTATACCTGTGCATCCTTGGTACGTACGAGATCTTTGATCATCACAAAGACAATAATGATTGGAGCTTAACTTTATTAAACAGAATTTATCCGCATTACAAATTGTCTCTGAATTAAAAAGCTCCACACATCTCCCTTTCTTCTTTCCCCAATCCAGCCTTGCTGGAACGTAATCTTTGTATGCCACATTAGCATAGTTCCTTACCAGGTAGTTTGATTCAAGCCATGCGTGGTCAACAATGAAGGCAAATTTGCATTTCTCAGAAATAGCACTCAGGTTTTCATTATCAAACTTGGTATCTGGTGAAATGTTGCATACAAAATCACACAAAGAATGGTTTCGTGCTGGATCACAATTACAGCTAGACAAACACCAACCGATAGTTGAGTCACTCCCGTTGGCCATCGCATACTCGTCACAACCAATAGCAATAAGTCTATTTTGAGATTTTGAGAAGGAAAAAGGGCTACCTTAGAAGGGTTGAGTAGATAGCTTGTTATACTTTTTACCAAATTCTTTGTTGCTACTACTGAGACGGGTTGCAGGAATTTTGACGCCAACCGAACTGCTGGAATAATATATGTCTTCCCATATTTCCAGATTGATTCTACTCAAGAAAGCTTTCGGAGAGCCTGATGAAGAGGAGTTGCATGTGATTTCGAACCACTTGTCATAGTAGCAGCCTTCTCCGATTCCAAAGGGGTACCATATGCTGATGCTACCACAACTATCTTGACATACTGCTGATGCTTTGATTGTCCATAGTAAAAAAATGATCTTTAACAACACTAGATGATGAACGGCCATTAATATTACTTCTCTGTGCCTCTCTTTGGGAAAAGTGGTGGAGATTGATCATATATTTGTAAGAAAAACTACAGGAAGGTGTAACCAGAAGACAAGGAGTTTGTAGTGCCGATATACTTCACTCTCCCTTTTCCTTTGGAAAAAATTGTTGATATATCCCCAAAGACATTCAATCCAGATAGAAAGGCGGGCGGCGCTAGTAATTAGCGAATTAAATCCAGAAGTAAGAGTTTCTTTCTGTACATAACATGAAACATGCTCTGGACCACAGGTTCGAATTATACAAATTTATTTATAAATTATTTATACAAATTGATATGATATTTTGTATAAATACCACATCACCAATCTTAATTAATATTAATTAATATTATTATTTATTTAATTAATTAATGTATTTATTTATTCAATCATATCATGTCATATTAATTTATATGGGTGAGTTTGAATAAAAAATTTGTAAAAGTAATATTATTATTTTATTATTGATATATTATAACCGTTCAAGAGTCTTGATCATATATAGTAATTAAAAATTTTCCAAATAACAATAAGATCATTATTCGATGAATACTCACAGCCAATGGCAGCGAGACTATCCTGTATACGTATTTGAAAAGGAATAGGGGCTGCATCACTGGTTAAAGCCTTGAACTAGTGCAACATATTAAAATTAATCATCAAGTAGCAGTAATAGCCTTCTTCGATTCCAAAAGGTACCATTACAACAACTATATCTGGACATTATGGTCTGATGGCGGCAGTAAAAAGATGATCTGCAATAAGATAAGATGATAAATAGCTATAATTGCTTTGTTATGCACAAGCGGAAGCGATAACCAAAAGAACAACCAAATGCACAACCACAACTATGCCAGATAATTGAATATAATAGCGACTAAAGAGGCAACCAATCAACCATAATGCAGAAATAGAAAACACACCAGGATTTAACGAGGTTCGGTATAAGTACCTACGTCCTCGGGCGCCGCTGAAGAAACTTTCCACTATCTTCAAAGAGAATTACAAACTTTTGGGTCACAATACAAATTACACAACTATTGGGCCAAACTGCAATTACCCAAATAGTTGGGTCAAACTATAATTACCCAAACAATTGGGTAATACTACAAATACCCAAAATAAAAGGGGGAAAAACAAATATTACAAACTTTAAGGTCCTTACGAAAAGGCCCTTAAACTATGAGGTCTTATTTGCGAGACCTTACAACTTTAGGGGGTGAAAGATATTTCAATTTGGGACATATAAAACTCTCCTACATGGCTTCTTTTATAAGGGCCACATGACACCCACATTTTGCTCTCAACCGATGTGGGATATGAGCCAACAAAACTAACAAATCTCCACCTTGGCGAATATGCCAACCCACCACAAAACTCTTCTTTTTTCCATATTCTCTATCACAACTGCAACGCCTCCAAATACACCCAATGGCGCGGTCAAACTCGTACAATGTTGATCAAGTCCAAACAATGACTGAACTTGATCGCTGTCACAATCTTAGTCAACATATCTGCGGGATTCTCGGCAGTCCCAATCTTCTGAAGTAAGATTCTCTCTTCATCAATGATCTCCCGCACAAAATGATACCGAACATCAATATGCTTCGTACGAACATGGAACACTGGATTCTTCGCTAAGTGGATAGCACTCTGACTGTCAGAATAAAGAATGATCTTCTCCTGCCCAATTCCCAATTCATCCAGCAATCCCTATAACCAAATAGCTTCCTTCACAGCCTCTGTCATAGCTATATACTCTGCCTCCGTAGTAGACAAAGCCACTGTAGACTGTAAAGTAGACTTCCAACTCACTGGTGCTCTTGCAAGAGTAAACACATAACCGGTTGTCGACCGACGTTTATCCAAATCACCAGCATAATCTGAATCAACATAACCAATAGCATACTGACCACATGTATCATCTCTCTCAAAGACTAAGCCAACATCCACAGTTTTCAACAAATACCGTAGAATCCATTTCACTGCTTGCCAGTGTCCTTTACCAGGATCATGCATGTACCTGCTCACAACTCCAACTGCATGTGAAATGTCCGGTCTCATACACACCATAGCATACATCAGGCTACCAACTGCATTAGCATACGGAACTCGAGACATGTACTCTCGTTCCTCATCTGTACTAGGAGATAAAGATGCACTGAGCTTCATATGAGGAGCAAGTGGGGTACTTACAGGTTTTGACTGCTCTGTAATGCCAAACCGTTGTAATACCTTCTGCAGATACTACTTCTGAGTCAAACAAATCTTGCTTCTCCCTCTATCTCTGCTAATCTCCATGCCAAGAATCTTCTTAGCTTCACCCAAATCTTTCATCTCAAACTCTCGATTCAACTGAGTCTTCAACTTTACAATTTCTTTAACATTCGTCGAAGCTATCAATATATCATCAACATACAAGAGTAGATAAATGAAAGAACCATCATGTAGCCTCCGAAAATACACACAATTATCAAATTTACTTCTTGTGTACTTCTGGCCCATCATAAACTGATCAAATCGCTTGTACCACTGTCTGAGAGATTGCTTTAAAACATAAAGCGATCTTTTCAGTTTGCATACTAAATTTTCCTTACCAGCAACTTTGAATCCCTCTAGCTGAGTCATATAGATTTCCTCTTCCAAGTCACCATGAAAAAATGCAGTTTTTACATCAAGTTGAACAAGTTCCATATTCATCTGAGCTACCAAGGCCAACAAAATTCTAATGGAAGAATGTTTCACAACTAGAGAAAATACCTCATTGTAGTCAATTCCTTCCCTCTGAGCGTAGCCTTTAGCCACCAACCTTGCCTTGTGGCGGATGTCATTCTTGTCAGGAAATCCATCTTTCTTTGCATATACTCATTTGCAACCAATTGCCTTTTTACCCTGCGGTAGTTGAGCTAGCTCCCAAGTTTCATTCTTCTGAAGAGACTGCATCTCTTCACTCATAGCTGTCTTCCACTCATCAACTTCAGAACATCTGACTGCCTCTCTATAAGTGGAAGGAACATCAGCATCTACAATTGGAAGTGCATAGGCCACCATATCAGCAAATCGAGCAGGTCTGCGAATCTCATGTCTTGGCCTATTAATTGCAATAGATTCTTGTTGTTGTTGAGGTTCCTGAGTAGAACCCTCACCATCATCTCCCAAATCTCCCTCTGTCATAGGAGAATCAACATCTGTCTCAACATATCTAACTGGGTTCAATGTCGTCGTTTCAAACTCCACTTGCTGCTGAGTATGCTCCACCTGCTGTGGAGTACCATTCACCTTTGTCTGGTTTTCTGATTTCTTCAACATTGAAGACTCATCAAATGTCACATCTCTGCTGGATACAATCTTCCTCGAACTAGGACACCAGAGACGATATCCTTTTACTCCTGAAGCAAATCCCAAGAAAATCGCTTTCTTGGCTCTAGGATCCAGCTTAGATTCTGTCACATGATAATATGCAGTAGAACCAAAAACATGTAAAGAATCATAATCAGAAACAGGTTGTCCAGACCATACCTCCAATGGAGTTCTATCACCAATAGCAGTTGAAGGTAGACGATTAATGAGATGACATGCATAGGTCACAGCCTCAGCCCAAAACTCTTTGCCCAACCCAGCATTAGACAACATACACCGAACTTTCTCCAGCAATGTCCGGTTCATGCGTTCTGCCACCCCATTCTGCTGTGGTGTACCTCTAACAGTAAAATGACGTACAATACCTTCATCTTGACATAATTTCAAAAAATGATCACTGCAATACTCACCACCATTATCTGTTCTGAGATGCTTGATCTTCTTGCCAGTTTGTGTCTCAATCATCTTTTTCCATTTAAGGAAAACACGAAGTACATCATCTTTTGATTTCAAACAATACACCCAAGTTCTTCTGGAAAAGTCATCAACAAAAGTAACAAAGTAGTGCCTATCTCCCATTGATGCGGTCTTGGTAGGTCCCCACACATCTGAGTGAACATAATCAAGAATACCCTTGGTATTATGAATAGCGGTACCAAATTTCACTCTCTTCTGCTTTCCTAGAACACAATGCTCACAAAAATCCAGCTTGCAGGTCTTTGCACCTTTCAATAAGCCTCGTTTCACCTAACTGAATAAGGCTTTCTCACCTGCATGTCCCAAACGCATATGCCACAGTCTCGTGATCTCTGAATCTGCATCATTATCAGAAACCATAGCCGCTGATCCAATAACCGTACTACCATTATAGTAATACAAGTTGTTCCTCCTAGTGCCTTTCAATACCACAAGAGCGCCTGAAGTGATCCTCAGAATACCATCTCGAATAGATATACCACAGCCTTTAGATTCTAAGGCTCCCAAAGAGATGAGATTCTTCTTCAACTTCGGTACATACCGAACATCTGTCAGAACTCTAGTCAGTCCATCATGATTCCTCAATCGGATCGAACCTATCCCAGCAGTATGGCAAATATCATCATTGCCCATATATACAACTCCACAATCAAGCTCTTCAAACTGAAAGAACCAATCCCGATGTGGACACATATGATAAGTACAACCCGAATCCATAATCCACTCATCAGAACCAGAAGTGGATAGGTGACCAGCTAGACATATATCTGACTCACTATCATCCTCACGCTCAACAACACATGCATCAGAAACAGTCTTGCCCTTATCTTTCTTTTTCAACTTAGGACAATCTTTCTTCCAATGCCCTTTCTCATGACAAAAGGCACACTCATCTTTTCTTAATCTACCCCTCGACAAAGATTTTCCCCTTTTTCCTGGTTTCCTACTTTGACTATGCCCTCTCACTGTCAATGCATCTACTGACTCATCCCTATGTTCCCTTTGATCTTCCTTACGAATTTTATAATTCAACAAAGCAGAACAAACTTCTTCAAAAGACAGTTTATCTTTCCCATGGATAAGAGTAATGCACAAATGATCTAATTCATCCGGAAGTGAGCCAATCAATAGCATAGCCTTAATTTCATCTTTGAATGTTTCATCTAAGTTTAACAAATCAGCAATTAACTTATTAAACTCATCAATATGAGAACTGATGCTCGTACTTGGTTTTAACTGGAGACGGAACAATCTCTTCAATAGGTACAGCCGATTCTCATTGCTTTTCTTCATATATTTGTTCTTCAGCGCCTTCCACAATTTGCTTGCAGATATCTCCTTAGTGAATGGATACTTTTGTTCTCTACACAAGCAAGAGCGAATCAACCCACAAGCTTTTATATTAAGCCTGTCCCAATCTCTTGCACTGATATCTTCTGGTTTTGTTTCTTCCAGAACAATATCCAAATCTTGCTGATACAACCCATCCAACACCTCACTCTGCCATAAGCCGAAATTATTTCGGCCATCAAATTTTCAACATCTATTTTTGCATTTGTCACAGTCACTGTCTTCTCAGATACAGTGGACGATGAAGCCATTACTACCTCTCACAAATAAGCTCAATACACAAATCACCAATAACCAAGCTCCAACAAACTATTTTATTCAATAACTAGCAATCCAAAATCAACAGCCCAGAATAGTAGCAAGTGCTTCAAAGAAATAGCCGCCGCTGAAGAAACTTTCCACTATCTTCAAAGAGAATTGCAAACTTTTGGGCCACAATACAAATTCCACAACTATTGAGTCAAACTGCAATTACTCAAATAGTTAGGTCAAACTATAATTACCCAAACAATTGGGCAATACTACAAATATCCAAAATCAAAGGGGGAAAAATCAAATATTACAAACTTTAAGGTCCTTACGAAAAGGCCCTTAAACTATGAGGTCTTATTTGCGAGACCTTACAACTTTAGGGGGTGAAAAATATTTCAATTTGGGACATATAAAACTCTCCTATATGGCTTCTTTTATAAGGGCCACATGACACCCACATTTTGCTCTCAACCGATGTGGGATATGAGCCAACAAAACTAACATGCTTCTCCTTTTAACCCTCTTTTTATTTGAGATTAATTTTGACGGAGATGTAACCGCAAAAGCTAAATAAAACTACTCCAGGTGGAAAGCAGTTAGCGAGAAAGTGCGGTGCTCTTTCACATTGATTTACTTAGGACGACTTCTTATTTTTGCCTAGGGATGGCAAAACTATTTAGCATAATAAATATGTGAAACTCAATCATTAAATTCATATTCATTATAAATATCTATTTAACATCTTATCATTTAATACTAAATATATGCATGGAGCAATTTCAAATGTGGTGTCTGTTATTTAAAAAAATGATTAGAAAAATAAAAAAGAAAAGCACTAATCAATATTTTTCTACCATGTTGGGTATTTCAAGTGTCGACATGCATTTCTTTCATTTAATTAGTAACTTTGATCACTTTATCTTCAATATTTGTATTATTTCAAAACTCATCTCCTATTATTTTTAATTTTAATGGGGATACGTGATGGGACGAATCGGGGTATAAATCCCCATCCCCACCCCATTTAAAAACGGGTATGGTATATATACTCAATTCCTATCCTATTCACATATCATAACCCTTTATACCCACCCCTAACAGATTGGATCTCTACAAGTCCCCATACACATGGGTTTTTTTTTTACCATCCCTAGTTTTGTCGATATGTTATAAAATATTTACCAAAGAATATTAGATAAGAAGCAATCAATGATATATGTTAATCTATATTATATATTTTATGTTAGCTGAAGTTGTAAGAAAGATTATGTATAGTATTCCCACTATGCACAGTGATACCGATTATTCTTTTATATATATGACTTCTCTTAGATATTTCAAGGGCCTCGGCGTGACTGCAACGATCAACAAAAGTCATTGATAGTAAAAATACAAACATGTTTGGTCTATAATTAAAGTATTGGGGCGTAAAAAAGGTGGCAGACAAACAAAAAGTTAATTTGTGAAGGCAAGAAAAACTGATTAATAAGTTTATTAACATACGTGTATATATATATATATATATATATATATATATATATATATATATAAGTATGTTATCCAGTACAGTGGATATAATTCATTCAATTAAATTAGCTGCACATAAAACTAATTATTTGAAAATTAAAATTATGATGAGTCTTAGACCATTCGAGGGACTAAATAGTCTAAATGCCATGTTCGTTGCAATTTATATACCCTGACTTAGACCAATGAATGACGAGTCTTCGTGGACGTAATTCCACACTGCTTATCACTTTACTTGGCGACCTAAACCTTATTTGTTGTTTGTGTGTGTGTGGGTGTGTGTATTATTTGAGTTTGCCTGCATGTCATTTTACTCTTCTCGAGCGCCAATGCAGTTGGGCCCAAATTTAAGCTCAGAAAGAATGGTTAGCCCAAGAAGTTATGCTCCAGCACCTCAGTTGGGCCATTCTCTTCGGACACCAAGTCCGCTCTCAGACTAATTAAACCATCTGCAAATGCTAAGGAGCTAGTGAAGTGAACTAGCTGAGCCTCACTAACAAGTTAAAGAGTTCCGATTTTTTAATTAACTTTAATTTGATACAGGTAAATTCGAAGGGAAGAGCTTTGATTTAGCAATTCAAACACTAGATTCTAGTAAAAATCAGCTGCAAATCTCCACCCGATCGACTACTTATTAAATAAAACCTGTTAGTCAAATAATAAATTGATCACTGTCCAGCGATCTAGGTAGCTAGCTTTAGGATTTGAAGAAGAATCTTCCCAAGCTCATTTGTTATTGTAGAAATTATAATGACTTGCAGAGAAAGAAGTAGAGAACTATTGGTAATTAACAACTAAGAAGATGTTATATTCGAACCATGATTGTCTCATTATCTTAGTTTTATCTAAGCTTTTGAAGAGATGCTAATTATTTGAAAAATTAAAGTAAAACTAAGATTAATGAGAGAATCCTTTGTTCATTATAGTTATATAATATATATATATATATATATATATATATATATATATAGAGAGAGAGAGAGAGAGAGAGAGAGAGAGAGAGAGAGAGAGAGTGTTAATTTGATGTTTTTAGCATGAAACGAAAAGTAGCAAATAGATCATAAATCAATAAGCATCTTCTACTCTATTATTGAGGTTAGTACTAGTGCAGTGAAAGCAAAAGGTGAAGCAAGCAAATACTTCTTTTAAAATTTATTATTTTTATTATTAAAGAATAAAGTATGCCCAAGAAGTTTTTTTTAGTTTTTCTTTTTCTGTCTTTTGGATCTTTCCAGTGTGACTTTGAACTATCACATTCGCACCATTTGAAATATATTGAAAGAGAGCGCCATCTGTCATAGGCTAATAGAGGAACTTCTCTCTAATCAACATCTTAATAGTTGAACTCCAGTTCTGTGATTAATATGCGATAGATCTAGCTATTTCCTCCTTAGTGAACTGTTCAATGTTACTTTCATCCACAACCTCGGACTTAATCAATTATTTTTTCCTCTGACATCATTCCTGTGTATACGATGCCTTGACCTCCTTGACCAAATATTCGATTGACGTTATAGTTATATATCATTGACTTTTTGCTAGTTCCTTTGGAGTAAATGGTTTTGTTTTTCAATTTTACCTACATTGGAAGACAAGTGTTACTTTAATGAGAAATACTTACTTACACCCGGTATATTATCTCATTTTGTTTATATGATACATCTAACAAATCGTGAACTGTCATATTATATCATCTCATCATTTATTTTATTCCTCAATTTTAATTTTTCTGATTTTTTAGAAAATCTTTTGATCCCTCTAAAATTTTTCTCTTCCTTATTTGGAAATATAAAATATAGTTTGATCTCTTAGCAGTAAAAGTCCACCAAAATACAGTATCGTTGGTTAGAAAATACAGTATCGTTGTTTTATGCAAGTTGTCTTCTATAATGGCAGTTTCAAGCAAAATCAGAGTCAGAGTTTGTCACTTCGTAAGGGACAGCAGATCAAGAATAGCCTTAACTGAGGATGGACTGAGACCATATATACATTCATGTTTCTCATTGGTTAGTTGGTAATCATTGATTGAGATGGTTGCCATTTGTTTACGAGGGGATTAATTATGTAAATTGTAAATTGTAAGAAAATTTTCCTTATCATATACAAATTCTGAAATTTGTTAAAATTTTACGTTTTATAATATTCTTGCTTCTTCCTCTCTAACTATCATAGATATGCTTGTTTACCAAGTGACATATGACTTTCAACAATAAAACATGGTTGAACCACTGCATAGTAATTTAATTGCCTAAAAGTCAAGTTAATATCAGAGATATAGGCTAATCTTTTCGTTGTGGGGTCTGGCAGCATTGGTCATAGGCCAAACTTTTGGTTTCACATCCTGCGGGAGATTAACACTGTAACCCCCTTCTTTTGATTGAAGTAACACTCTGCCCTCCACTTTTAGATAAGTAACATAGACACCCCCAGATTCTAACTGCCGTTAGAGAATCTGTTAAGAAAATTACACTGTGACCCCCCTCTTTTGGCTGAACTACATTTTGACCCGCACTTCTGGATAAATAACATAAACACCCCCAGATTCCATCTACCGTTAGAGAATCTATTATCCTAGCTAGAAGCTCTTGTGTAAAGACTTAACTACCCTTATTTATCTTATTCATTAAAATTTTATATTGTGAAGCTTTCTATTGACGTAAATTAAAAAAAAAGTTGTTATGATGTCAGTAAGTTGAAAGAATAAGAATTAAACAATCAAAAATTATATTTTATACAAAAAATAAAAATCTAATAAATAAAGAAGTCAATATGGGTTCATATATCTTACATATGGCAGCTCATTTCCATATCTGAAACAACCTATTATAGATTAATCAATAAAAAACCGAAGTAGCACACAAATATTTTTTCTATTTTTTTTTTCAAATCAACTTCAACTGCCTAGTGGTATAACAGTTGAGGGAAAGTAAAGACTCTGCAACTTGAGTCTTGAAGCAACAAGAGACGAAAAGAAAGGGAAAGTAGAGAGAGAGAGAGAGAAATTATAAAATTAAATATATTATTTACATTAAATAAAATTTAATTGAAACAATTAAATATTAAAAATAATTAAAATAGTTAATTGCATATTTATGTGTTTACATATTTAGTTAAATATTTTTAATCTTTTTTATAAATAAAAATTTAAATTTATTAAAGTTTAGAATAATTATTAATTTGAATTTATGAATTTTTTAATTAAAAATCTATATGATTTTGATTGTTAATTATTTTAATTTAGAATAAAAAATTAATACACTATAATACAATCTTTTATTAAATAGAGTATTATTTAACATGTGTATAATGCAATGATAAATCAAATACAGTATCAAATTTACTCAATTCTCTAACGATAGATGGAATCTGGGGTGTTTATGTTATTTATCCAGAAGTGCGGATTAGAATGTAGTTTAGCCAAAAGAGGGGGGTCACAGTGTAATTTTTTTAACAGATTCCTTAACGGCAGTTAGAATCTGGGGGTGTCTATGTTACTTATCCAAAAGTGGGGGGCAAAGTGTTACTTCAGTAAAAAAAAGGGGGTCACAGTGTTAATCTCCCCACATCCTGCTGTCAATAGCAGCGGATTGCACTGACCAATTTCTTAAAACTCTTATTAATTGTTTTTAAACCGATACAAAAATTAGCATCAATGGCATCAATTTAGGAATAAAACTGCTATAGCATGACTTGCGTTCAACTTTCGCTAATTAAAGCTGAAGTTCGAAATACTCTTTAAGTATGAGACAAAAGATTTTTTAAGAAACGAAATAGCAATTTGAAATTTTTTATAACCTGCTTACCATTTTTTATTTTAATCAAACAGGGATGATTATGTGACAAATAACCTAATTAGCGATCACAAACATCCAATTGCATTGTTAACAGTTCACTGTTCTCGTTTTATGCCAAACTACTTAGGGTAGAAGAAGAAAAGTTTCATAGTATTGCAGATGTGTTAGAAATCGTTTTGACAAGGAGAAACTCTAATATGAATAAGACCCTTTTTTTTCTATTGAGAAAACGTTCTTAGCAAAGAAAAAATAGTAGAAAGCTTGAGAAAATATTTATGACAATATTTTGGTGCATTTTGCATACCGAGTGAAACTAGTTTAAATTTCAAAATAAAGAAGAGAGGTTTTAGGGGGACAAATAGATTTTGTAAAAGATTTGAGTGGGATTCTTGAAAAGAAATAAAATTTTGAGAAAAAAAAGAATTTTAATTGATAATGAGATGACACCATATGGCAATTTATGATTTGTTTCATGTATCATATAAGCAAAGTGAGGTAGTTTGTCGAGTGTATGTAAGTATTTCTCATTAGAGTATGATGATCTAACAGGCGTATCATGGAAATACTTGCATAGGATAGGCATACTACCTTACAATATTGAAGTGATATGTCAAGCCACTAATATTAAGCAATTTGTTAAACGAGGTTAATTTTTCACTCTTTTTTTTCAATTCTTTCAACTGCCTATAATCACTTGCCATTATTTCATTGGATGAGATTGCTGAGTTGTTTTTCTTTCTTAATTTTCTTAACCACGTATGCATATTTGTCATTTTGTAATTTGATGGGTTCACTAAATTAGCAAGATGACTTAGTAAGCCTATCCCATGTAAGTCTTTCTGATGTAGGACAACTTTGAGTTATTTTATTTTTAAGAAAATTATTAGTTTTCTAGTTTGAGTTTTATTTATTTTAAGATTAAATCAATTGTTTTCCTAGTTATATTAGAATTTCTTTTTTTAATATATTTGAGTCTAATTACGATTTAGTATTTTAGGATATTTTAGTTTTCGAAAGATTTTATTTTCGTATTCTAGTTTTACTTGTTTTTGCAAGTATTAGGATTATTTAGCCTATATAAGGGTTAATTTATCATAATCTATGTAAAAAAAATCTCATTATTATCAATTTATCAAGTTTTGAACTTTTGTTCAATTTATCTTTTAATTCTTTAGCTTCCGTATCACTTTCTCACTTACCACCTCATTTTTCTAATATGGTAAGCCCAACTAATAATTAATTGGCACATATTGTGCAACTTAGCAAATAATTAAAACCCTATTAAAACCCTATTTTAATATTTTATCTTTGCTGAGTTTATCTTTGCCCTTTTATTTTAGAAAATATCCCTCTTGGTCTCAACTATTTTTTCTTGCCGCCTGTGATTTTGCAAACCTTTGGCAAAGGATATAACAAATGCCTTTTAGGCAATGCTTCCCACACCTAAACATAATCACCTCCATATCGCACATGCGTTTTAGGCAATGCTTACTACATATACACGTTTACACATCTCATATCACACATGCCTTTTGCTTATTTCATATACACATTCACATAAAATTACACATACATGTACATGTCTCATCTCACATATGCCATCTTCAGGCTACATCCTATCACATATACACATACGCGTACTAACACACATACACATGTACGTGTCTCATGTCATATAGGCCTCTTTTAGGCCATTCGTTTTCACACCCATACATATCACATAATCACACATAATTACATGAAGCCTTAGGGATACATGTGTCATATGTAATCATATATTTAAAGCTAGCCCACTTTCCGATTAGGACTTCAAGAGGTGGCCTAACCTGTGCCATTTTGTGTCCTCCCGGTTTTGTTTTCGGAACCTCAAGAGCTGGCCCGTGACACTTTAGGTCTCGAAACAAATTTTCGAACTTTGGGTAGACACTTCCACAACCGAACCCATAATGTAGTTACTAGCTTCACAAGCATGTGTCATTTTGCAGTCTAGTACCTTCAAGAGGTGACCACCATGCATGAATTATACATTAAACATTCAATAGTTTCCCATAGGCTTGGCATGCAATTTCAATTTCATAACCCATCACACATTAATGCATGTCTTCACATACACAATTCACATCTCACATACGTCACCTTGTGTTGTGTGTGGCACTTTGCGATAATTGCGACCCCCGAGAGGTAGCTCACACACACAACTTGAAGAGGCGACTCTCAATTAAAAGTGAACAGATTCACATTTCACACATATTCTCACATGTGACACTTTTTGTTGTGTGTGACACGTTATAGTCATTTTGACCCCCAAGAGGTCCCTCACACACACAACTTCAAGAGGTGCCCCATACATATTCTCACATATAACAATTAGTGTTGTATGTAACACTTTGCGGTTATTGTGACCCTCAAGAGGTGTCTCACACACACAACTTCAAGAGGTGCCTCATAAACAAGTGTACACAATTGCATGATGGGCATTCAAAGTCCCAAGGTATGACATGCCATTCATATATCACAATTCAAATTTCAATCACATAAGTGAAACTCTAAGTTAAACTTTCCAAGTATCACAACACATCACATTTAATCTTAGAGCCTTTCCAACTATCACAACACATTACATTCACAACATTTCATATCACAATTCATACCTTCCTTATCAACCTTCACATTCAAACTCATAAGCAAAGCTTTAAATTAATCTTCATATCTAACATTTAGCAACATCACATTACAAAATCATGGGCACAATTCAATGCAATCACCTGTTAAAAATCATAGACATAATTAAATGCTAACCCATATCCAAAATCTTAGGCATAATTCAATGCCATTACATACTTAAAATTCATAAGACTCCATTAACACA
This sequence comes from Boswellia sacra, assembly GCA_013180625.2. Taxonomy (NCBI): domain Eukaryota; kingdom Viridiplantae; phylum Streptophyta; class Magnoliopsida; order Sapindales; family Burseraceae; genus Boswellia; species Boswellia sacra. The sequence continues at coordinate 30,260 of SNVD02015806.1, read as the reverse complement.
TCATAGTTAAATTAATGGATTCACATTTCCATCCCATAACACAAGCTCAAGGTCAACTTTCCATCCATCACAACACGTTAATGTAATTATCACAACATTAACATTTAACATAATCTATTACACAAACATCACACATAACCCAACAACACATTTATTGTATCCTCAGAAAAAGGTTAGCTTACTTACCTTATTGGATTTCCGTTGTAAAGTCCTTAATACCACCTAAAATCATAACAAAATCCTTTAAGGATTAGTGCTTAATAATGAACCACAACTATCCTTAATGGATAAACTTAATACACACCTCATTAGATGATTTCCTAGGAAGACAATGCCTCACTAAAAATCTATATAAAATTGTAGGTTACATATTCACACATATAACCTCTCCCGTATATAATATCATAATAAAATGGGAATGTATACCCCTTCAAAGCCAGTTAGTATAGCACATTTCAAATTCCTGTCCAGTGGCCTCTCTACTAAGCAGTTTGGTTTTAAAAATTTATATAATCCTCAACACAACTCCATTCCTTACAAAAATTTACAGATAATAAATAATTTGTCTAAAAATATGTTCACCAAAAATCACAACATTCTAAGGAGTTTATACCAATCAAAAGCATCTTATACCATTTACTCTATTCTTAAAGTAAGAATTTTAAATTTAAAGTGCCTAATTTTAAAAATTCATATCAATTCATACAGAGCTCCAAATTTAATGAAAATTTACAATCTACTAAGAAACGTGTTCAAGGGTTTTGATACCAAAAATCATCAATTTTTATGAAGGTTTGGCCCCTCAATTCAAGTTTATTTCCCCTGCTTTGTTTTAAAACAGAGGAAGTCAAAATTTCGTTCTAGAGCTTCAAAAATTCAAAAAAAATTCACCTACTTTGCTTATACAAAAGCATGTTGCACTTATTTAATCTCTAATTCCTAATTTTTTGATTTATTTTTCTGACATGAAATTTCGAGTCCGTATTCAAATCATGTGATCTAGTGATAATTATGAAAAGGCATCTGAGATAGTAGGCATACAATGTCCCATCAGCTTGTCTATAGATATGGAGATATTGCGCTATTGCGACTTGGTGGGATTAAGTCTTGACTTTAGTCTTTTTGCTTTTCAGGATGGCTGCATGACTGCTATAGATGTTTGATTTTAGGGGGCGATTGATGTAATACCCCATGCGTTAATGATTTAGAATGTTACTTCAAACGATGATCAACACAAAATTATATAGCAACGGCCTACAATTGTCAAGGGAACTTCACCTTTGTCCTGCCAAAAATTCTCCTTAACCTGAGCAACTTTAATCACCTGAGGCACACAATGAAATTTAGTGAGTATAAAACTCAGTAAGTAAGCTAAATGACAGTTTTAGTAATGAATATTTATCAGAACATAAATACAATAAAAATAACATTCATTGCTTTTCTCCCAGGTTATCAGTTAATTGTTATGGAAGTCAGAAATCACTATTTATAATTCTTCATTCACACTCCTGCGTAGAATGATTGGCGCAGCAGTGCCAAGCCTCTAGTTCAATAAACTTGTGGAGCTTCACAGTGGCGCTCCTCCGCCAAATGAAATGCACTCCTGCGCCATTTCTCTGTTTTGGCCCATTTTTGCTCAACTTATTTTAATTACTTATACATTTACTACTTGTCTTTCTTAGGCTATTCGCATCGCATAACTACACATGCTCGTATTTCACATCATCTATGGCTTTTCCATGTCAAAACTCATTGTATATACACATACACACTCATATGCACACCAATGTAAATGACTCATTTCAACATGCCTCTGTCAAGCCAAAACATATCACGCATACACACCTCATTCCACACAAGCCTTTTAGGCAATACTTAACACACATAGACATCTCATTTCAAACATACCTACTCAGGCCATTCACTTCACTTATGCACACATATGCATTATCTCAATTCATATTTGCCTTTTTTAGGCTATTTTTATCACACATAATGCGGCTACTCGCTCCACAAGTATGTGCCACTTTGCGGTCTAGAACCCTCAAGAGGTGACCCCCCATGCATAAGTTACACAATAAACAGTACATGTTTCCCTAAGGTTTTGGCATTACAAATTCGCATTTCACACTTACTTTTGCATGTGATAGTTTGTATTGTGTTTGGCACTTTGCGGTCCTTGTGACCCGAAAGAGGTAGCTCACACACGCTATCTCAAGAGGTGTCGCTCTATGCACAATCACATAATGAGTACTCAAAAAATTTGGCATGCCTTTCACATCCATAATATTTCATTTCAATTTCATAATTAAGGCTCTAATTAGGCTTCAAATTAATCACATCATAACATACTCAATAACATGAGTTCACAATTCATCTTTCATAAAATAAACTCAAAATCGGATTTTCTATCCATCACAACACATTAATGCAATTATATTAACATTATATCTAACAAAGTCTCATTCACATTTCCATTCACAACACATTAATGGTAGCTCTAATCATCATGTCACTTTGTGTTGTGTGTGGCACTTTGCGGTCATTATGACCTCGAAGAGGAGACTCACATATAAAACTTCAAGAGGTGACTCTCATTTATAAACACACAATGAGTACTCAAAGTTTTTGGCATGCCATTCACAATCATAACATTTTATTTCACAATCATGCCTTCATCTATCAAATTTACATTTTAGTCTCACATACAAAACTTTAAAGGGAGTTTCTCCACCATCACAACACATCACAAATTTAAGCATCATCTCACATTTCAAATTCCTAAACTCATTTCACAATAAGGATATTCCATCCCTAACAACTATAGAAGTTGTTTCACACATCCTCAATATCCAAAGGAAATCATATAGTATGTCATACCTCTTAGAATAACCAAGAATTTATTGTGTCCTCAGAATAGGTTAGCTTACTTACCTGATCAGCTTCGCCTCTTGATTGTGATTTCCACCTAGAATTTGTCAAATCTCTCAAGGAGTAGCAACCATTTCAATTAACCAATAACTACACTAACAATTCACTTTGATACACATAGTTCATTGGATAGTTTTTTGTAAGGTAACACTTGTCCCAATCATCCTCAAATTTCATGAAACTCAAATAAACATACATATTATATCTCATGAATTTTATTGGATTAAAATGAGGTCATATGTCCCTTAAAATCCTTTAATTTAATTCATACAGAGAACCTATCTACAGACCTCTCAATTGAACAACGTCTCTTTGAATAATTTCATAAAATTCTACAATATTCAAATCTCCACTAAATTTTTTGGTCTACCAATGCACACACATATAACAGTCATTTTACCAAAAATCATGACTTTTGAATGATTTTAAGTCAGCCAAAGGCAATTTATATGGCTTACTAAATTATAAAAATTAAGTTTTCCAATTTCATAAGTCCAGGTTTGAAAAATCACAATAATTTGTACAAAACTCCAAAAATCATGAAAATTAACAGTTCAATAGAAAACATGTCCAAGGGTTTTCATACCAAAAATAAAAAATTTTCATGAAGATTTGGCCCCCAAATCCGAGTCCATTCTCCCTGCTCTGTTTTAAAATAGGGGAATTCACAATTTCAAAGTAGAACTTCAAAAGTCACCAAAATTCACTTGCTATGAAATTTTGAGTGATTCCAAATTCAACATATTCCTAAACATGTCTAGTTTCACTTATAAAAATTTCAAAACCAGAAGATAGCCCTAGAATTTATAGGATTTTTTGGAATGGTCACTGTTTAGTACATGGACTCTGCAGGATTTAAGCTTAATTCTTCTTTCTAACATCCTAGCATCAACCCATGTCCTTGAATTTATAATAACTCATCATAAAATATGGTTTCTAAGATGTTCCAGGTTAAATATAGCACAAACCTATCATAACTCATGCCATATCATTCAAACTTTATTCAAATTTCAATGAAACAAACAAGAAATGAAAGAAGGGAGTAAGTCCTACCTCCTACTTGCTTAATTCTTACTCCTTCTTCCTTGATTCCTTGGCCAAGATATGGGAAGAGAAAGGAGTTGGTGAGTGGAGAGCAAGAGGCAAATGAGATTTCTCTAGAATTCTCACCAACCTCCCCTTTTATACTTATCCAATTTTGCCCAATCTCAGTTTAGTCCCCAAGCTTCTTACTCTGCCTATAAAGTTTTATAACATATTACTCCCATGTACATATGTCTAATAACATTAATAATACACACAAATTATAAAACCAAATAAGGGATTCGTACGCCAACAAGTTTTAGCTAGGATGTCACAACTGATGTTTGTAGTTGATATTTTGCTTTGTATTGGATGCTTATGCAAGAATTGACCAAACTTGAGATAGTCTGTAGCAACTGAAGCTTCTGAGTAAGATTTTTTTTAATAATCCTTGCAGTTTAAGTTCTTTCTACGATAAAGAGTAATCTTGGCCCCATTGCATTCATAAAAAATTACAAATAATCTTTAACTTTTGAGTTTTTAGAAAAAATTTGTTTTGCCATTCAAATGTAGGTAGGTTTCAATAATGGCGCAATTACCATAACAAGTTAGATTTGCTTATTCTGTGTTTTAGATGTCATGCTTCCTTTTCTCTTTTTGTATTGTACTGGTTTAAGTATGTTTTTGTTCGTTTCTTAATCCTGAAATATGTCATTTATTGTGTTGCCATGCTTGTAATCTTTGCTGAGAAGGGCTTCATCAAGGATGTCAAACAAGTTTCACAATTAAAATAGTATAATTTTTAATAAATTAAATATAATATAATGCAAAATAATTGTAATAGTACTACGATAAATATAAAACATAATTGGGGTCTATTTATAATATTGAGGTTTGTGTGTTAAAAAGATGTCATGGGAAGCAAAAATTTTAATACGTGTGTTATGGCCATAACAAAATCTGGGCCTAATTGTTTCTAATTCAGTAAGCCCATTACTGAAGCCCATTATCTGGGCCTTAATTATTTCTAATTCAGTAAGCCCATTACTGAAGCCCATTATCTGGGCCTATTATCTGGGTCCCACAATGGCCCATACCGACTCCTATATAAACCCTCCGCATCATTGCTCAGGTATGCACACTTTTCTGAACCTACTCTCTCTCTAGATTTCCTTCACTTTTGAGAGCTTCTCTCTCTAGGGAATTCTCCCAGAAAATTCCGGAGTGCCGGACACTGACTTGAGCGTCGGAGGGTCACCGCCGGCACCACCGCCGGCACCCTTGACTGTTTTTCTTTGCTCGCAGGACTGGACCCGGCGTACCACCCGAGCTCCGACCCGCTCCCCGACCCGCGTCCCGGCCGTCCGGAAACCGTGCATCAACAGTTGGCGCCGTCTGTGGGGAACGACAATTCAAGCCTCTTTTAGTTGTTGCTCCCATCCAAACTTATTCAAACACATCATGAGTCACGAATCCCAACACTCAACCTCCCTAGAGGTTGACGAAGAAATCGAGGTTGAAGCACCTCCCCAACGCCGAAAGGTAGTTGATACGGGGAGAACATTAGTTATATCCTCTGGGGTGGGGCCTAACCTCAGGCAACCCCGGCTTCCGCTTAGAAGACCAAAAAAGGCGCATAAGCTATGGACGATTCGTGGAGAGCCTTCCGAGGGGATGGAAAGTTTGGATCCACGAGATCAAGAGAAAGGGGAGGCTGTAGCTCCAATAGAAGGGATGGATAACGTCCCTGTTTGCTTAAATGATCCGGAGAAGACAGTGAAGGTGGGTGAGAATCTTCCTCCACTAATCAAGGACCGGTTGATTAGTTTTCTTCGAGAGTACAGTGACGTTTTTGCATGGTCTCACGAAGACATGCCTGGCATAGACCCGAATACAGCTGTCCACTGCCTTAATGTCAATCCTGGAGCTCAACCTGTCCGACAAAAAAGGAGGCACCAAGCCCCAGACCGTTCAGAGGCGATTGCCTTAGAAGTGGGCAAACTCTTGACGAGTGGAATCATTCGGGAGGTAAACTACCCCGAATGGCTCTCTAATGTTGTATTGGTGAAGAAAGCCAATGGAAAATGGCGTGTCTGCATCGACTTCAAGGACTTAAATAAGCACTGTCCAAAAGACAGCTTTCCGCTGCCCAGGATAGATCAATTAGTTGATGCTACTGCTGGTCACCAGCTTCTAAGCTTCATGGATGCTTATTATGGTTATAACCAGATTCCCATGTATTCGAAGGATGAAGAAAAAACAGCCTTCATCACTGATAGAGGGTTATACTGTTACCGTATGATGCCGTTCGGATTGAAAAATGCTGGAGCAACTTATCAATGGTTGGTAAACTCCATGTTTGCTCCTCTCCTAGGAAAGACAATGGAAGTTTATGTGGATGATATGCTCACCAAGAGCATGGACGCTAGATCCCACGTAGACGACCTCTGAACAACTTTTGACATCCTCCGGAAGCATGATATGAAGCTGAACCCCACCAAATGCGCTTTTGGAGTATCCTCTGGGAAGTTCTTGGGATTCATTGTCACCCAAAGGGGGATAGAGGCCAATCCTGAAAAAATCCAAGCACTTATGCGGTTGGAGTCTCCCAAAACTCCAAAGGATATACAAGTCCTCACTGGACGACTGGCTGCCTTGAATCGCTTTATATCTAGGGCGACTGACAAATGTCACCCTTTCTTCAAAGCGTTGAGGAAGTGCAATCAGTTCGAATGGACAAGTGAGTGTGAAAATGCATTCCTACAGCTGAAAAAGTACTTAGGTTCTCCTCCTCTCCTCTCCAAACCAGTTTTGGGGGAACCACTTTTTCTGTATCTCGCAGTCTCAGCATGCGCAGTGAGTGCAGCTCTTGTCCGGGAGGATCATGGAATTCAGAGGCCAGTCTATTATGTGAGTAAGGCCTTGACTGAAGTTGAAGGTAGATACCCTCCTATGGAGAAGCTGGCTCTCGCCCTAGTTGTTGCAGCACGAAAGCTTCGCCCGTATTTTCAAGCACATACTGTCATGGTCCCAACTGACCACCCTTTGCGACAGATACTTTATTGTCCAGAGCTTTCTGGAAGACTTGTCAAGTGGTCCATTGAGTTGGGAAAATTTGACGTACATTATGTTGCAAGACCATCAATCAAAGGGCAGGCCATCGCTGATTTCATTGCTGAATTTTCAAGTGGTATAGATAAGGAGGATGAAGAAACCATGACAGGGTCGCATGACCGACCAATGCCCATAGGAATTGACCCACAGAAGGCATGGATCTTATTCGTAGATGGGTCATCTAATAAGGTCGGTAGTGGAGCTGGCTTGATCCTATCAACCCCGGATGGGGTAGAGGTAGCTGTGGCACTTCGTTTCAATTTTAAAGCCACGAATAATGTCGCAGAGTATGAAGCTCTCCTTAGAGGACTTAGGCTGGCAGTTGTCTTGGGGGTAGGAGAGATCGCCGTCCACAGTGATTCCCAACTTGTGGTTAACCAAATCTGTGGAGACTATCAGGCAAAAGGCTCTACCATGATAGCTTACTTGGGTAGAGTTAACTCCCTCCTGCGCGGTTTTAAAAGGTTTGACATCGTAAGAGTCCCAAGGGTGGAGAATTCAAAAGCTGACAGTCTAGCCAGAATTGCTTCAGGAATAGACCCCCTTCTACCGACCGACTACCACATGGTTGTTCTGGAATCTCCAAGCATATCACAACGTGAGCTCCCGCCAGAAAAGACAATGACCATTGATGGTGACCCTTGCTGGATGGACCCTCTCATAAAGTTCTTAGAAACGGGGGAACTTCCAGTTAACCGCAATGAAGCAATCAAGGTCAGAGGGAGAGCGTCAAGGTACACTATGGTCAATGGTGTTCTTTACAAAAGAGGTTTCACCTTCCTCTTCTAAAGTGTCTTCGCCCAGAAGAAGCTGATTATGTTCTTAGAGAAATCCACGAGGGGATATGTGGTAACCATTCTGGTGGTCGATCTCTAGCTCATAAGTGTATCAGGCAAGGATACTACTGGCCAACCATGAAGAAGGATGCTAAGACATTCTCAACTAGGTGCCACAAATGCCAGAAATTTGCTAACATTCCGAGGAAAGCTCCTGAAAACCTGACTCCAATGACAACCCCATGGCCATTCGCCCAGTGGGGACTAGACCTTATTGGACCCCTTCCAATGGGTAAAGGTCAAGTTAAATATGCTGTTGTGGCAATTGACTACTTCACTAAGTGGGCAGAAGCTGAGCCCCTCGCATCGATTACTGAAAGGAAGACCACGGACTTCGTACGGAAGTCAATTGTCTATAGGTTTGGTATCCCTCATACCATCATTACGAACAATGGCAAACAATTCGACAACTCCAACTTCAGGAACTTCTGTAAGGAGCTGAACATCTCTTTGTGCTTTTCATCCCCAGCTCATCCTCAAGCAAACGGTCAGGTGGAGGCTGTTAACAAAACCATTAAACACCTCCTCAAGACCAAATTAGATGCTAGGAAGGGTGCATGGCCAGAAGAACTTCCACAAGTGCTTTGGGCATACCGAACCACTGTCCATACGGCAACAGGAGCAACCCCATACTCCTTGGCGTTTGGATCGGAAGCAGTCATACCGGTTGAAATTGGCCTTCCGTCACCTCGTACTGAGGGATATGACGAGGAGCTTAATCATAGAAGCCTTCAACTCAACCTAGATCTTCTTGAGGGGGAAAGGGATCTCGCTAGTGTCAAGGTTGCTGCTTACCAAGAAAGGGTTGCTCGATATTTCAACTCTAAGGTTAAGCGCCGGTCTTTCCAAGTGGGAGACTTGGTCTTGAGGCAAGTACTACAAAGTACCCGAGATCCCACTGATGGAGCACTAGGGCCCAACTGGGAGGGTCCGTATCAAGTCAAGGCAGTCATCCGACCAGGCACCTACAGACTGGTCACCATGGATGGAAGGTTGCTTCGTCATCCATGGAATATTGAGCACTTGAAGAAGTACTACCCGTAATCTCTCTATATGTGCAGTAACTCCGCCCAGGAGCTTATGCATATGTAACAACTCCCATGGGGAGACCGATAAAGAGATTGTCAATAAAAGCATTCGTTTTATTCAGAATGAAATGGAACAAGTAATAGAACACAACACCAGAAAGAAAAAATTTACTTAGTGTTCTTATTATTTCAAAATTGGTTGAGGGATGCCACACATCCTCACCTAGTACATTGAACTGAAAAGTAAAGACAGTAAAAGGTAAAGTCAAGGCCGGGAGAGCAGCCTTGATATGATTGTTCCCTATGAATGAGCATCTACCTAGTGGGAAGAATTCCAACTGTCTCTAAGAAGTGGCCTCATCACCTCCTTCTTCGTCTGAAGACGATGAGGTAGAGTCGCCTTGCTTGGCCTCCCAGGCTGTTGTGTCCAATGTCGACTCATAGTCCTCATCTTTAAGGATGAGGTGGCGGAATTGCTCAGGATCGGAGTCCGCTGTAGGGATAGACTCTTCTACCAAGTTTAACTCCTCAGCTATGGGTGACTGATCAATCTCTGGATGGCGGTCATGGAACCATCTACGCACCCCATTGACTCCCTCAATGTAGGAGCGTTCCATAGCCTGCTGGTAGACACGACCCCTACGGAAGCGAGCGACTGCTTTGTTGATCCTACTTTGCTCAGTAGCAACTCTCTCTCGAAGCTCTTGGCTAAAATCATTGGCCCTTTTATGCTTGATAGCTGCCTCCTTCTTGGCTTCGGACAGGTCTGCCTTCATTCTACCCATCTGTTCCTTCATCTCTGCCATTCTTCTCTCCGTTTCGGTTAAGTTATCAAGGCAGACTAGATGTTTCGCCTTCCAGTCGTCAACCTCTGAAGTGAGATGGTTAACCTCCTTGAGGAGGTTGGTATTGGTAGACTCTCCTTGAGCCAAGGGTCCTGTCGCCTACAAAAAGAAAGGCAAAGAGAGGGAAGGAGTTGAGGCACAACTTTCAAAAGTATAAAGAAGGAAGAAAGGGTCTCTGTAAAATCTAACCTGAAAGTTGATGCCCATCCCGACGGCGATCGCATCAAAGTATGTGAGTTTCACATTTTCCGGAAAGACATTGATAGGCATGAGGCGTGCAACGTTTTGAGACAGTTCCCGAAGGTAGTCTCCACATGTTGAGCCACTCTGGAAGCCCGTACTGTCAAAGGTAAAACGTTTGGGTAGCTGAGAAGCTGAGGGTAACCTGCTCCCAGTAGGCTGAGGGGCTGCCACTTCACCCGCAGGCTGAACGGAGGCAGACCTTACAGGAACCGGCTTCCGTACGGGAATCTCCTTATGGCCACTAGCTCTCCTCTTCGGGGGTCCAGGAGTTGGAGGACTTCCGCTCCGTTTCTTCTGGGAAGAACTAGGTCTGTCATAAGTGAAGGGCTTAAGCGGCATCTTGACTACAAGTTGAGCGAACTGCTTCTTGGTAGGATGTAAAGGAAAAAGCCCTGCACGAAAATAAAACGGGTAAGACAACAAACACATGCTTGATGAAGTAAGATCAGAAACTAATGATCAAATTTACCTTCCGGACGAATTGGAGGTGATAAGCCAAGACGGGCCAATTGCTCCCGATCAGTGAGGGTGTTCACGTTCTTCGAGTCCACGGGTAACTTGAGCACCACTTGCAAGTCGTCTCTCTCTTTCTGAGATAACACCGGACGTTTGGTCCAAGGAGCTGCAATAAAAAATAAAAATGTTAGTTGATCAAGAGTTGTCATAACAAAGTCAGATAAGGAGCCATTATAATATGGTACCACAAACACCAAAACGCCTCCTGATCTTCAACTTCTCCCCCTTTGGACGAGCACCTTCTTGGTACTTCCAACCGCCGCCACACCAGAATTGCTTATACTTCCACTCTTTCACATGGGAGGGAATGCCAAAAAGGCGGTTGGGGTCATCCGTCTTCCCTCGCTGGGATATATAATAGTAACCCGTCTTCTCTCCATTCGGCAGGTGAATGGCAAATATGTGCTTGACATGGTTGGTGGTAGGGTCGCCAAGGCCAGCGCTTCTGAATAAACTTTGGAAAGCTATCAGAAGCCTCCACCCATTGGCCGACAGTTGGGTAGGAGCGATGCCCATAGCATCGAGTATACGGCGAACATAGTTATCAAAAAGCACCCGGAGACCAGCTCTCAATAGCTCTAGGCTCAAACCAATGACACCTTGTGGTGGCCTACTCCACCGATCACCCTTCCTTGGAAGAAAAAGCATGACTGAAGCCAGGATGAGGAAGTGGGCTCTATATATCTTTAATCGATCGTCCGGAAGTTGGTTATCAATATGGTCGGCCTCCCACCACTTTTCGACCTCCGGTTCGCTATCCGAAGTAGCGGAGGACGGCCAATCACTATCCCCTTCAGTGTCTACCACCTTATGGTTGACAGAATTCTGTCCCAGCTCCCGATCCGGACCGAAGAAGTTTTGATAAAACTCGTTAACTTCTCTACGGTTGGTCGCCGGATCCTTGTCCCTGGAAGACTGGGTTTGATGACTCGGTTCCCCCCGTAGCACTTTCACAGTGGTCTTTACTCTAGCCATCTGCACAGTCAAAGAGGGGTCGTTAGTCATCAAACCAAGTCTACTGAGGGAAGGAAGAGGTGAAAAAAAAAAAAAACTAGGGGATTGTATCGAAAATCCGCGGAAGCACGCCCGCGGATGGACGAATTATTCAAGTCTAAAAATCCGCGGAAGCACGCCCGCGGATGAAAAAATTATTCAAGTCTGAAAACCCGCGGAAGCACGCCCGCGGAGGAAAAATTATTCAAGTTTAAAAATCCGCGGAAATCCGCGGAAGCACGCCCGCGGATGGACGAATTATTCAAGTCTAAAAATCCGCGGAAGCACGCCCGCGGATGGACGAATTATTCAAGTCTAAAAATCTGCGGAAGCACGCCCGCGGATGGAAAAATTATTCAAGTCTGAAAACCCGCGGAAGCACGCCCGCGGAGGAAAAATTATTTAAGTTTGAAAATTCGCGGAAGCACGCCCGCGGAGGAAAAATTATTCAAGTTTGAAATTTCGCGGAAACACCCCCGCGGAGAAATAAAAAAGGTTTGAAATTTCGCAGAAACACCCCCACGAAGAAAAAATTAAGGTTTGAATTTTCGCAGAAACACCCCTGCGGAGAAAAATTAAGGTTTGAAATTTTTCAGAAACCCCCCCACGATTTTAAGTAAAAGTTTTCAAACTTTGCGGAAACACCCCCGCGTGTAAATAAACAAATTTTGAAAAAATTACCGAAGGCCCCCCGTATTTACTTGAATTTTTTATGGGAGGCCCCTGCATGCTACGTGAACAGTGCAGTAGCATGAAGCGCCTCGCCCCTCACCCCTGCGCGCGCCCAGCGCCTCGGCCCTCGCCCCTGCACGCGCCCAGCGCCTCGCCCCTCGCCGCTCGCCCGCGGCTCGCGCGCCCAGCGCCTCGCCCCTCGCCCCTGCGCGCGACCAGGCCTCACCCCTCGCCGCTCGCCTGCGACTCACGCGACCAGGCCTCGCCCCTCGCCCTTGCGCGCGCCCAGCGCCTCTCCCCCTCGCTGCTCGCCTACGGCTCGCGCCTAGGAAGCGCCCATGCAGCGCACCCAGGCTGCACGCCCAGGCAGCGCCCAGGCAGCAGCCAGGCTGCACGCCCAGGCAGCGCCCAGGCATCAGCCAGGCAGCGCGCTCAGCGCGTCCAGGCAGTGCACCCAGCGCGCCCAGGCAGCGTGCCCAGGCAGCATGCCCAGTGCACCCAAGCACACGCAAGGGCCGCACACCCGAGCACACGCGAGCCCGCTCGTTCCCGCAAGCTTGCTGCGCGCCCAGGGCAACCCGTGCGTGCGTAGCAGCTCACCCAGGCGGGCTTCCTGCGCACTTCACACACCCATTGTTTCTTCCCTCCACCACGTCCGAACACGCATTCAAATTTCTTCTTCTTTCACACACAATCGCATAGACACACGAAGGGCATAATCCGTACAGAATTTTTCGCATTGAAAAATTAAACTTAATCTATGCATTCTAAAGTACATACACAAGAAAAAAGTACTTACTTGTGGCGGTTGGAAAATCCGGGCTCAAGTTAGAGAGTTCTGTTTGCTGGGGTCACTTGCACTGCTGGCCTCTTGGGTGCTCTCTCCTATTTTTGAGTAAACCCTACTCCCCAACACTTGTGTCTTATATAGAGCACCATTTTAGGGTTTAATGAATCACACCTTTGGGCTGGCCCCCTAACACATTTAATTTTTAGCCCAGAACAACTAAATAGTCCCTACGCCGATCCATTGGTCAACTTGGGACTGGGGGGACTACTGTTATGGCCATAACAAAATCTGGGCCTAATTGTTTCTAATTCAGTAAGCCCATTACTAAAGCCCATTATCTGGGCCTTAATTATTTCTAATTCAGTAAGCCCATTACTGAAGCCCATTATCTGGGCCTATTATCTGGGTCCCACAATGGCCCATACCGACTCCTATATAAACCCTCCGGATTATTGCTCAAGGTATGCACACTTTTCTGAACTTATTCTCTCTCTAGATTTCCTTCACTTTTGAGAGCTTCTCTCTCTAGGGAATTCTCCCAGAAAATTCCGGAGTGCCGGACACTGACTTGAGCGTCGGAGGGTCACCGCTGGCACCACCGCCGGCACCCTTGACTGTTTTTCTTTGCTCGCAGGACTGGACCCGGCGTACCACCTGAGCTCCGACCCGCTCCCCGACCCGCATCCCGGCCGTCCGGAAACCGTGCATCAACAACGTGCAACAAAAACTTTTCATATCATCAAATCTTTAAAACTTGAGGCAAAATTAAGTGAGGAGGATCCTTATAAGTTTCTTTTTTTCCTGTTACTTGATCCAACTTGATTATACTAAGTATGAATTTTACCTAATTTTCTCCATATACCATATATTTTGGAGTTAATTATTTAAAAAAGAAAAAACAAGGAAATTTCTGAAGCAATTCATGGGGAATTCCTTAACTTGGAATTGATTTGACCAGGGCCCACTTGCTACAACCAATTGCAGTGAGCCAACAGTTTACATCCATTTAAACTATAAGAGACAATAGAAAACTGTTTTATCTAATGAACTAAAGCCGTCTTTGGCGTCCTGTAAATGTTCGGTTCTACAAATTTCACATTCTAAAACTATAAATTGAATTATCATTAAATAAAATCTGAAAAAATAAAGAATAATTGATCACGGTCCACTGCTCTAGTTTTGGGAACTCTCAAGACGAATGTTAGCTGTCCTTGCCGTACCTCTTCTCGGCCATTATCTCTAGATGGGTTGAATCACGAAAGTGAAATCATTTAGTTTACTTGAGATTTTATATATTTTCATGCTCAATGAGGTTCAAGAAGATATTTATTTTCATACAAGTCCAATAAAGTCGAAAGGGAGACATTCATAACCATTTATAGGTTACATTAGAGTGGTTGAAGAGCCTCTGGTTCAGCCAAAATAGCGCTGAACCTATAAACTCTCTTACTTGGCCGGCCCCAAGCTCATTTATGAAGTTATAAAATAACTTGCAGAAAGAACTATTGGTAAACAAGTAAAGTTGTACTATTTCATTCAGAATTAGTACACTTACCTACCTGTTACCCAACGAAATTTCAGGAATATGGTTCATGCCAACTCTAGAGCTTGAATAATAAATATCTTTGCAAAAGACATTGATAGGAAAAATAGCATCTTCTGCTCTATCATTGAGGTTTTAGCGCGTTAAAAAGTTGCCAGCGAAAGCTAAATTGGTGCAAGCAAATGCTTTTTTTTATGTTTTTTTTTTTCGATAAAGGTTGGTCAAAGCTAAAGGTTGGTGCGTTAAACACTTCTTTTTATAGGTTGTATATGTATTTTAGAGATATGATAAGAATGTCATATAAATATAAGCAATATTAATAATTGTCGTCAGTAGCTGCCAAGCTAATTTCTCATTTCTATAGCGCATAGTACTTCAATTCAATCACTTCGCAAAATGTGTGCACACTGTATATAGTCGTACAAATTTCTAATATACTGCGTGGTTTTACATGTCCAAATTAGTCTATCTCATGTAACAATAAAGGACTCAAGAATGAATATTTATTATAGTTGAGATGGATAAATGGCTCGGATGCCACTCACAAAATCTTTTTTATCGCCAAAATTAAGTAATAATTAACTAAAACTTATAAACAAGCCTTGTACTAATTAAAAAAAAAATCTGTCAACGTGAATCATCAATAATAATTAAATGAAAACTGTGCCAAGAACAATTTCAATAGTTAATTTACTTGTGATGAGTTTAGTTTCTTGTATAGATATGACTATAGTACTTATTTCCTTAATTGGTTGTTGCAATGCTGATCTTAAATCCCTTAATTTATCTGGATAGTAAAGCTAGCTTTTTTTATTCTATAAACAACAAATGCTGCACAATATTCAGTCAAATATTGGATGAAATATTTTCCAAAAGACTTCTAAGATACACGTATAATATATTGTAATATAAGTTCACAAAATATTACTGACGAAGAGAAACTAATTCTTCTCTTTTACTCTAGTTTCGTGAAACCAGAGGCTCAACATCCGTCGAAAAGGTGGAACTATCAAGCAATGATGATCCAATAGTAAGAGATGTACTTGTTTCAAAGTGTTTAGCTATCTCTGCATAGAAATCATCAATCTCTTCATTGTTCTCTTGCATAATTATTGAAGCACCATTTGATACTCTAATACCTGCTAATTCAGTTGCTACTTCTTTCATTGTAGGTCTCTTCTTCCCATTTAGGTTTAAACATTTTTTTGTGAGATTAGCAACTGTCATAATCTCCTCTTTCCTACCCTCTTTTTCAACTCGATCATCAAGGATTTTAGATATATGATTCTCTTTCATTGCACATAGAAAATATTCTACTAAACTTCTTTCTTCTTTGGAGTCTGTTGAACGAATTGGCTTTTGTCCAGTCAAAAGCTCTACAAGAACTACTCCAAAGCTGTAAACATCACTTTTATCTGTGAATTGACTTGATCTAAAGTACTCTGGATCTAAGTATCCAAAAGTGCCTTGTACTTGAGTGGTTAAATGAGTCTGATCAACAGCAACAGATCTTGATGTCCCAAAGTCCGACACTTCTGCTCGAAATCTTTCATCCAGAAGTATGTTTGTGGACTTGATGTCTCGATGATATATAGGTGCTTGAGCAAATGAATGCAGATAGGACAGAGCATATGCGACTTCTGTGGCAATACGCAAGCGCAATTCCCAAGTTAGTGGAAAGAACTCCTCATTTTCGTGGTGTATATGCTGAAAGAGAGTTCCATTTGGAATGAACTCATAGACTAAAAGAGGCACTTCTGTCTCCAAGCAACATCCTAGCAACTGAACCACATTTCTATGATTAATCTGAGATAAAACTACCACCTCATTAATGAACTGCTCAAGTTTACTCTCATCAACTATCTTGGACTTCTTGATAGCTACAATTCTTCCATCTGCTAACATTCCTTTGTACACCGTACCCTGGGCTCCTTGTCCAAGAATTCGATTGATATTATAGTTGTCGGTGGCCTTTTCCAGCTCTTTTGAAGTAAACAATTTAATTTTTTCAATGATACCTTCTTTGGAAGACAACTGTTGTTGTAATAACAATCCACCATTTCTTCTGAATAATTTTTGCCTTAGCTTTATTGCTTTCCTTCTTTTTATAAATTTGTACAACCAGAATGCTCCAATAAGCGTCAACAAAATTCCAAGCCCAGCACTGCAACCTGCAAAATTCGAGTAGAACATTTATAGAGCCGCAAATTTTCAACTGAATCATTCTTGGAAATTATTCTGATTAATATGTAAAGAGATTCGTACTAGAAACAGAAAGGATTTTTATGCTTACCAATGATAATGGAGGATTTGGCACGAGATTTTCTTGTTAATATTTCATTGAAAGTTCTTGATGAGGAGCACCAGATGTCTTGATCCTCATAAAGTTTACGGTCATAACCAGGAGGACAGTCGTCAGAGCAACTGTTCCTTCCGGTGGTGTTACAAATCAAGTTACCTACACAATTATAAATGAAGGAGAATAAAGATTGTTAATCAAGGCTGTAAATCTTCCCCCTTAGAAAAGTTTGCGCCTAAATATGTTTAAATTAATAGAAATCAAGGGTCTATACCTGTACATCCTTGGTACGTACGAGATCTTTGATCATCACAAAGACAATAATGGTTGGAGCTTAACTTTATTAAACAGAATTTATTCGCATTACAAATTGTCTCTGAATTAAAAAGCTCCACACATCTCCCTTTCTTCTTTCCCCAATCGACCCTTGCTGGAACGTAATCTTTATATGCCACAACAGAATAGTTCCTTGCCAGGAAGTTTGACTCAAGCCATGCGTGGTCAGCAATGAAGGCAAATTGGCATTTCTCGGAAATAGCACTCAGGTTTGCATTATCAAACTTAGTATCTGGTGAAATGTTGCATACAAAATCACAGCAAGCATTTTTTTGTGCTGGATCACAATTACAGATGGACAGACACCAAACAGTAGTTGAGTCACTTGAGTTGGCCATCGCATACTTGTCACAACCAATAGCAATAAGTCTATTATGAGGTTTTGAGAAGGAAAAAGGGCTACCTGAGGAGATTTTAGTAGATAGCTGGTTATAGTTTTTACCAAATTCTTTAGTGCTACCATTGAGAAGATCTGCAGGAATTTTGACGCCAACCGAACTGCTAGAATAATATATATCTTCCCATATTTCCAGCTTGATGCTATTCAAGAAAGCTTTTGGAGAGCCTGAAGAGGAGTTGCATGTGATTTCGAACCACTTATCATAGTAGCAGCCTTCTCCGATTCCGAAGGGGTACCATATGCTGATGCTACCACAACTATCTTGGCAAACTGCTGATGCTTTGATTGTCCAGAGTAACAAAATGATCTTTAACAACACTAGATGATGAACAGCCATTAATATTACTTCTCTCTGTGGCTCTCTTTCCTTTAGGAAAAATGGTGGAGATTGATCATATATTTGGAAGAAAAACTACAGAAAAGTGCACCCAGAAGACAACAAGTGTGCAGTCAGATATACTTCTCTCCCTTTTCCTTTGGAAAATTGTTGATATATCACCAAATACATTCAATCCAGATGGAAAGGCGCTGCCAGTAATTAGCGAGTTAAATCCAAAAGTAACTAGAATTTCTCTCTGTACATAACATGAAACACGTTCTGGTCTAAAGGTTAGTGCGTGGAAAACAGAAATGAAGTTTTTCTTTAGTTGCCCGTCTCTTACTTGTCGTTGGCTTTGTAGAAAACTATAAAGGATAAAAGCTAGGGAGTGGAAATTAATTACTTGCTCTTTTGGCCATATATATGTTTGGTCAAATGAAGATGAAAGCTAGGGATCACAAGAACAATTTTCATTATTGTTTTACTATAACGGTTCAGAGTCTTGATCATATAGTAATTAAAATTTTCCCAAATAAAAATAAGATCATTATTCGATTAATACTCATAAACAATGGCAGCGAGTCTATTCTATATACGTATTTGAAAAGGAATAGCGGCTGCGTTCCTCTAACTAGTGCAACATTTTAAAATTAATCATCGAAGTGGCGGTTATAGCCTTCTTCGATTCCAAAAGTTACCACCATACATGTTCACATTTGAACAACTGTATCTGGACATAAAGGTCTGATGGCGGAAGTAAAAAGAGGATCTGCAACAAGATAAGATGATGAACAGCTGTAATTACTTCTCCTTTTAACGCTCTTTTCCTTTGGAATTTTTGATGCATATGTAACCGCTAGTTAAATAAATTCACTCGAGGTGGAAAGCAGCCAGCGAGAAAGTGCGGTGCTCTTGCACATTCATTTCCTTAGGAGTAACTTTTAGTATTGTCGAGATATTATAAAATATTACAAAGAATGTTCGAGATAAGATCCAATCAATGATACATGTTAATATTAAATATTTTATATTAGCTGAAGTTGTAAGAAAGATATATATATACATATACAGATGACTTCTCTTACATATTTCAGGGTCAAGGGGCCCCAGCCGTGACGGAAACAATCGATAAAAGACATTGATAGTAAAAATACAAAACGTGTTTCATCTATAATTAAAGTTGAGGCGTAAAAAGGGTAACATATTACTATTCCCACTATACAAATTATTCTTACATGCATACCCCTTCTCTTATCTATTTCAGGATCAGGGGGTCTCATCGTGATGGAAACAGTCGATAAAAGACATTGATAGTAAAAATGCAAAACGTGTTTGGTCTGTAATTAAAGTTGGGGCGTAAAAAAGGTGACATAGTATTCCCACTATGCATATTATTCTTACATGCAAATGACTTCTCTTAGATATTTCAGGGTCAGGGAGCCCCCACCGAGATGAAAACAATCGATAAAAGACATTGATAGAAAAAATGCAAAGGGTGTTTGGTCTACAATTAAAGTTGGGGCGTCAAAAAGGTCGCAAGCAATCAAAAAGTTGATTCATAAAGGGTACAAAAACTTATTAATTAGTAGAAGTTTTATTGTGTGTTTCATAATCGAGTTGAACTATATATATATATATATGTATATATATAGAGGGAGGGACAGAGAGAGAGTGTGTGTGCAGTGCAGTGCAGTAAGTCATTCAATTAAGTTACCTGCATAAAAGTAATTATTTGAAAATTAAAATTATGGTGAGTCTTAGACCATTCTTTGAGGGACTAAATTCCATGTTCGTTGCTATGCATTTACCCTGACTTAGACCAATGAATGATGAGTCTTTAGTGGCCTTAGTTCGACACTAATCACTTTGCCTGGCGACCTAAACATTATTTGTCGTTTGTTGTTAGAAAACTAGCCAGAGAGAAGAACTATATATGGGTTTTGCTACGCTACTTTCAAGTACCCATACATTTTTTCAAAACTTTAAATGAATTTTGCATTTGTAAGCATTTTACATGATTATGTAAAAATTGTAAATTATGTATGGATATAATTTTCATATGCTCATCTCATGTACAAAATTTATATATTCAAATACAAAATTTGTACAAATTTGTGCAAAAGATGTACAAATATTTTTGCACAAATTTGCACCATGACATATGCACTGTGCAAAAACCAATACAAATTACATGCTCATTTTATTTATCTTGATTTGAGTTTGTTTGTCAATATTTTCACTTTTCTCGCGTGCCAATGTCGTTGGGCCCAAATTTAAGCTCACAAAGAATAGCTAGCCCAAGGCTTTGTGTTCCAGCAGCTTAGTTGGCCTATTCTCTTAGACTAATTAAACCTTCAACAAATCCTGAACTAGTGAAGTGAACTAGTTGAGCCTCACTAACAAGTTAAAGAGTTGCGATATTTTCGTTAATTTTAATTTGATAAAGGTAAATTGGAAGGGAAGAGTTTGATTAAGCAATTCAAACACTTTCTAATAAAATTCTTCTGCAAATCTGCACCCGAACAACTACTTCCTCATTAGATAAAACCTGTTAATCAAATAATAAATTGATCATTGTCCAACGAACGAGGTAGGTAGCTTTGGATTCTGAAGAAGAACCTTCCCAAGCTCATTTTTTATTGTAGAAATTATAAATGACTTGCAGAGAAAGAAGTAGAGAACGACTGGTAATTAACAAGTAAGGAGATGCTATACATTAACTAAGATTCTCTCCTTAGCTTCATCTAAGCATTTAAGGAGATGCTGATTATTCAAAAAGTTAAGGTAAAGCTAAGGCTAAGAAGAAAGATACTTGTTCTTACATATATATGTTTAGTAATGACATGAACAATACTTCTGAAATTTCATTGAGTAACAAGAATATATATTTATATAAATCAATACGCACCTTCTGCTCTATTATTGAGGTTTTAGTAACAGTGTAGTGAAAGCAAAATGTTGAAGCAAGCAAACACTTCTTTTAAAATTTATTATTTTTATTAATAAAGAATAACGCGCACAAGAAGTTTTTTTTTTTCTTTTTCTTTTTCTGTCTTTTGGATATCTTAACAAGTGGGACTTTGAACTATCACATTTATAAAATTTGGAATTTACTGAAAGAGTGTACCATTTGGAATAAACTCCTAGGCTAATAGAGGAACTTCTCCCTAATCAACGTCCTAATAGTTGAACCACATTTCTATGATTAATATGCGATAGATTTGTTACCTCATTAGTGATCGAACTCTTGAAGGTTACTTTCATCCACTACCTTGGACTTCTTAATCAATTATTCTTCCTTCTCACATCATTCCTTTGTATACTGCCTTGACCTCCTTGACCAAGCATTCGATTGACGTTATAGTTATCATTGACTATTTTCTAGCTCCTTTGAAGTAAATAGTTTTGTTTTTCAATTTTACCTACATTGGAAGAGAAGTGTTGCTTGAATAGTAAACTACCCTTCCTCTCAAAGAATTTTTGCTTCAACTTAATTTGTCTTCTTCTTTTTATGACCTTGTAAAACCGCCATAATCCAACGATTAATAATTAACAACGTTCCAAGCGCAGCACTGCAACCTGCAAAACTGACGGACAAAGATGAGCATAATTTAAAAAAAAAAAAAAGCATAGTCCTAGTAAGAATTATCGGTCATATAAATTTGTTTATCTTTTGAAGTTTTCTTATCTGAACAAGATTTTGATCAACACACACACACATATAGTTGAAACAAAACGGATATACGCACCTACGATGACAAACAAGGTGACCTGAGAAGTTTTGAGTATTCTTTCATGTTTTCATCATAAGTTGCTGGTTGTCAGAGAGGACGAGTAGGTCAGTTGATTTTTGAATCAGGATAATAACCATCCCGACAAAGCGAGCAGTTGTTGTTGCTCGAAGGTATGCAAACTAAATTACCTGCGAAACAAGGTAAAAGAACAAAAATTAAGAAAGCGATAGATAATAAAATTAGATAACGGAAAATTGAAAGTTATTTTTTACAAAAAAGCAACGCAGAATTGAAATAAGTTTCACAATTTGAAAAATGCTTTGATGGTTTTTTTGGAAAAGAGACCTCAATGCAGGCAAGCACCAAGACCCGGGTCTAATACCGTCTGAGCTGCCCCTTAGAGGCATAAGAGTACACTCTAAAGATATGTTATTGATACTAGAAAGAATTAGACTACTGTTTTTCCACTAATAAGATCTGAGAATGCTTTGACTCTACACAATCAATGACCCACCATAAACGTTATTTAGGAACTAATTATTGATGTCGTTCTTCAACCGTAATGCCAAAAAGATGAAGCATGTAAAAGCTATGGTACTCTAGGAATATCTTCCAGTGACGTGGTCCAGTCCATGCTGCAGCCCATAGAGAATAGCAATTTGATTAAATAACAAAGATTGCTATTGGCATTTTTGTAAATAGATAAGTTTTATATTGTAGAGTTTATATTGTATAATATTGTAAGTCTAGCATCATTGATATATATTTTGTATGCTTTGAATACCAAATTAAAAAAGTGAGTGTTTGCTTATATTTCCCTTGGACGCGAACATGAAGAGAAAAGTGATTTTTTTGTTCTTCTGCACTATATCATTTCATTTCATGTTATATATATATAATATATTATGTTTTCTTTTATTTGGCAATCTTTTTCTAGTGTTCTCGTACAAAGAATATAGTTTTACTATCAGTTGATCATATGTGTGTGTATGTTGAACTGTTGGTTAATTATCATTATCTTTTTCTTTAATTTTATTCTAAAAATGTAATAATATTAAATTATTAATAAGAAAAAAGATTTCACACACTGAATTGTGAAGTTGCTGAGTTGTCATACCATCTTAATTAGGAAAATAGTAGTATATATGTTCCAATTCTTTTTGAAAGGTTGGTATGTGTATAATGTTAAGCTTTTAGTATTTATTATGGATATATTATTTATATTTTTCTTTTTAGTTTTCATTTCATTTACTAACAAATTGTAATCTATCACGGACTTGGAGCTTAAAACATCACAAATACATCAGAAAGTTGTGGGATGTTAGATTTTTAACCATTAATTGACAATTTGGCATGGTGGATAAATAAGAAATTTGGAGCCCTTGGATTATTCGATTTGAATTTGGCTGTATTTTATTCTTGTTGAATAGCAACTTCAAGACTGCTTTATATTGTTTTATTTTTTTTAATGTTTTTAGTCTCTAGTTGAGCTTTTGGACTTTTTCAATAAATTATGCCATTAAGTTTAGTTTCAAAATAAGAGCAACTTCCATTTATTGGCAGTCAAGTACACTTAATTTAAGTTTTATTTTTCTGAGTTATGCATGCATTTAAATTGAATATTCTTTTGCTTGGAACTTTTCTAGTTTGTTGTTGACAAGTTCTATTGCTTGGATTGATACATGTTAAAATAAACTTTACATATCTCTATTAAATTTATATTTCATCAATTAAACTATTGAGCTACATTTGCTTTGTGTTGATGACGAGTGGAATTACTACATTAAAAACGTTGTAACAAAGTGGATTCATTTTAATTTGAAGTTGAAATTTATTAATAACAAAAATAGTACTGCAAATAAAAGTGTGGGCTTAATTTTATTAACCGTAATCTTCACCAATTTCTTTATAAGAAAAGCCTGGTGTTGTGTGAAGTATATAGTTCCGACAAAGTTGAAGGCGATCGAAAGGCAAATAAAGGTATAAGTACAACAGTAATTAACCAAATTTAGGGGTATTTTAAAAGATAGGAAAATCCTAATTATTTATTTATTATTATTATATATTGAATAATAGTTTACTTATTATTATTATTATATTGACTATTCTTCTGTATATATTTAAGAGTCAGGGGCCTCGATCGTGACTAAAACGATCGATAAAAGATGACATTGATATTAAAAATACAAAACATGTTCAGTCTATAGTAGCAGAAGCGTAAAAAAGGTGGCAGGCAAATAAAACGTTATTTTATACCGACAGCGGAACTTATTAATTACTAATTAGTATGAGTAATGCTAGGTATACAACCAAGTTGTATAACATAACTCATACAACCTGAAAAATTCACTGGATAAAAATAAAAAATGAATTAACTAATTTTTAATAAATAAAATGAGGCCCACACATCTCATGAATTTATCAGTTTATATGAGTTAAGTTGTATAACCTAGTTGTATATCTAACATTATTGAATTAATATATCAACATTAGGAGAAAATCTGTAGTACGTCCACTGCACTGCAACAGACAGTCTAGCACGCACCACATAGATGTCTTACACTGATGTGGCACAGACGAGGTGCCCCCTAGTTGCAGTTGCATCTGCAACGGATGTACCGCAAATTTGCTCCAACATTATATATTATATATATATATATATATATATATATATATATATATATATATATATATATCCAGTGTGCAGTGCATATAATTCAATCAATTAAGTTAGCTGCACATAAAACTAATCATTTGAAACTTAAAATAATGATGAAATCTTAGACCATCCGATGGACTAACAAGTTAAAAGAATTCCGATCTTTTAATTTCAATTTTAATTTGATAAAGATAAATTGAAGGAAGGGAAGAGTTTGCTCTAGCAATTCAAACACTTTTTAGTAAAAATCTGCTGCAAATCTCCACCCATCAATCGACTACTTTCTCATTGAATTAAACCTGTAAATCAAATAATAAATTGATCATCACTGTCCGGTGATCTAGGTAGCTTAATTTAGGATTTTTTAGAAGAATCTTCCCAAGCTCATCTGTCATTGTAGAAATTATAAAAGACTAGCAGAGAAAGAAGAAGAGAACTATTATAACCTATAGTATTTCAATTCAATCATTTCGGAGAAGGTGTATATATATATAAGAATAAATATATCTTTCATATAAGTTATAGCTGTTGACTCACTGTCGTTAAATTTCTGCAAATCAGTCTTATCTTCATTCCTTTATGGAGCAATATAGGACTGGCGCGGTATGTTGACCAGGCGAATCCTTTATTTGCAAGAAATTTAATATAATTTAATAATTATAACAAAAATAAACAAGCTTTGCATTAATTAAAACCAAAAAAAAAAACTGTCAACATAACACGTATACAATTTTAATATTTTACGTTTGATGGGGTTAATTATTTCCAGTATATCAACCATAGTTGTAATTTAATTAACTGTTGCAATTCTGATATTTAAGTTCTTTGAATAGTAAGAAACAAACGTGCTTATTCTCTAAACAACATGTGTTACACAATATTCAGTCAAATGATCGATGAAATATTTTTCAAAAGACTTCTAAGATACAGATACTTAATATATTACAAATTAAATTAATACAATATTTCTAACGAAGGATCCTAATTCTTCTCCAGTAATCTCAGTTGTGCGAAATCAGAGGATCTGCATCCATTGAAGAAGACCTATCAATAAATGATCCAATAGTAAGAGACGAACTAGTCTGGAAGTGATTAGATATCTCACCATCAACATGAATATTAAGCTCTTCACTATTTATTAAAGAAACATTTGATACTCTAATCCCCGCTAATTCAATTGATACTTCTTTCATCGTAGGTCTCTTCCTCCCATTTAGGTTTAAACACTTTTTTGTGAGATTAGCAACTAACATAATCTCCTCCTTCCCACCTTCTTTAAGAACTCGATCGTCAAGGATTTTAAATAGACGATACTCTTTCATTGCACAAAGAAAATATGATGCCAAACTTCTATCTTCTTTGGAGATTGTTGAACGAATTGATCTTTGGCCTGTCAAGAGCTCTGCAAGAACTAATTTTTTGCTTAAAATATTACAAATGAAACAAGTCTGTACAGTACCTGTGCATCCTTGGTAGCTATGAGATCTTTGATCATCACAAACACAAAAATGGCCAGAGCCTAATTTTATTAAACAGAATTTATCCTCATTACAAATTGTCGTGTCTGAATTAAAAAGTTCCGCACATCTTCCTCTTTTCTCTCCCCATTCCACCCTTGCAGGAATGTAATCTGTACGTTCCAGAACATTGTTTCTCAGGGAGCTGTTTGACTGGAGCCAATTGTGGTCAGCAACGAAGGCAGATTTGCATTTCTGGGAACTTAGGTTTGCATTATCAAACTCAGTACCTGGAGAAATGCTGCATACAAAATTACAGCAACCAGGCTTTCGTGCTGGATCACAATTACATGTAGACAAACAGCCACCGGTAGTTGAGTCAAACTGGTTGGTCATGGCATACTTGTCACAACCAATAGCAATGAGTCTGTTCAGAGTATTTGAGAATTTGAAGGGGCTACCTGCGAAGAGTTGGGTGGATAGCTGGTCATACTTTTTACCAAATTCTTTCTCGCTCCAATTAAAAAGAGTTCTAGGAATTTTGACGCCAACCGAACTGCTTGAGTAATACATATCTTCCGATATTTCCAGATTTATTCTACTCAAGAAAGCTTTTGGAGAGCCTGAAGAGGAGTCGCATGTGATCTCGAACCACTTATCATAATAGCAGTCTTCTCCGATTCCGAAGGGGTACCGTATGCTGATACTACCACAACTATCTTGACAAACAGCTGGTGCTTTGATTGTCCAAAGGGACAAAATCATCTGTAAAAGCACCAGATGGTAAAAAGCCATTAATTAATTCTCTCTGTCCTCCGTTTTGTATTTTTTTTCTTGGGATTGTTAACAATGAAGACTTGGCGCATATATATAGTAGAATACCTTCAAATTAATCAACTGGTATTTACTTGTAGAAAATGCGCGCATGCATTTCCATCAAATTTTCTTTAGAGAAACAAAATTAAGCGGCAAAGAGATATAATACTATACTATCTATCTGTTCACATGGATTTTTAGCCTATCGTGAATTTGAAGTCCTAGCCAGTTGATGGCTGTGCGTCCAATGACTTGAAGTAAAAGTCAATGATATATATATATATATATATATAAAATACGAAAAGTAGTCAACATAAGAATGTGTTTTTACTCCTATGAAACACGTTCTTGTCGGCAATTGAAGTCAGCACGTATAAATGGTGCCAAGGAAAATTTCACAAAACCTCTTGCACCTTCCCCTCCTCTGCATCCTGGGATGTCCATATTTTATTTTTTCTACTTGTACTCTACAAATTAAAGCTGCTGCGTTTTATTAGTCTCTGAAGCTCAATCACTTCCAACAATTAATGATTCTGGCCTCCATGCTACTGAGAATAGTGAAATATTAAAATTGGGCCTATATCCAAAAGCTGCAGGAACAGGTTCCTCCTGTTAAAGATTAATGTACAAAATTATTTCTTTAACACTTACTAATCTAGTGAGTAATTGATGATCAAATAATATTTTGATTTAGTCAAATAAGACTTAGTCTATTAGTTGAATTGTGGTTGCAGATTTTTAGGAGATAATGTGATGGTTTGTTGCAGTGTACTGCTATATAAAGAGTAGTGCATTTCGTGAATAATGTGTGTGCATTTCCAGTTCATTTTTCTTTGTCCTGCAAGTATTTGATAAAATTTCCCTTAGAGTTAATTTTGTTCTTGTGTTACAGCTCTATATTTTTTAACATCTGGTATCAGAGCCAGAGCATTTCCAGATGGCCAATAATCATGTTGGAGTGAATCTATCACAACCTTCAATCCCAATTTTTCAAGGGAGTAATTATAATGTGTGGAGCACCAAGATGAAGACCTTGTTTTTATACCAAGAATTATGGGATTTGGTGGAGAAAGGCTACATTGAAGATGGAATGGCAGTTGATACTCTCAGAGATCTTCGAAAGAAGGATGCCAAAGCTTTATTTTTAATCCAGCAAGCTGTGGATGAGGCGATTTTCCCACGTATTGCTGCTGCAACAAGGTCGAAAGAGGCTTGGGATGGATTACAAAAAGGGTATCAAGGCAATGCAAAAGTGGTAACAGTTAAACTTCAAACTCTTCGTAGGAAATTTGAAAGTTCATTTATGAAAGATGGAGATGCATTATCAGATTATATTTCTAGCATAATTGATGTTGTCAATCAAATTAGAAAATATGGTGAAGATTTGAGTGAGCAAAAAGTGGTTGAGAAGATTCTTAGAAGTTTGCCTAAGAAATATGATCATGTTGTGGCTGCAATAGAGGAATCAAAAGACTTAAGTGTGTTATCTGTTGATGAGTTGCAGGGTTCTCTTTATTCTCATGATGATAGGATGAAGAGGTATAATGATGTTTCTATTGAGAATGCTTTTTACAGTAAAATGCATCTGTCACAAGGTGGAAGAAGTGTTGGTGAAACAAGCAGTAAAAGCAACTACAACAAGTTGCGTGGTGGAAACTCATCACGTGGGAGAAGAGGAGGCAAAAATGGTGGTCATTCCTCTAACCATAACCAGCATCTAACAAGCAGTGATGATTCTAACAATCAGCATCCGAGAAACAATGACAGAGGTGAGAATCGAAGCCAAAAACAATGTTACTATTGTAAAAAGTATGGGCATATAGAGAAATTTTGCAGGCTTAAAGAGAAGCAAGCCAATCTAGCCCAAGAAAAGGAGAAAGATGAGACTGAAAGTCTCTTCCTTGCGTGTTTTTCTACCAAAGAATGTTCTGCAGAAGTTTGGTACCTCGACAGTGGTTGTAGCAATCACATGACAAGTAATTTTAATCTCTTCACCAACTTGGATGAGTCTGTGACCAGCGGAATTACATTGGGTGATGGAACGGTGTGTAAGGCACAAGGAAAAGGTTCTGTGATGCTAAACCCTCTTGGATTAAAATCTATTCAAAATGTTCTGTATGTTCCTCATTTGAATTCAAATTTGTTAAGTGTTGGGCAGTTAATGCCGGATGGGTATTCTCTTGTCTTTGAAGGTTCTACTTGCTGTGTATTTAAAGACAAATCAAAAAAGGATTTTTTGGTTGAAGTACCTATGGCAAAAAATAGATGTTTTCCTTACATTCTCACATCTATTAACAAACATGCTTTGAAAGCAACTGTGACTGACAATACTTGGCTGTGGCATCGTAGATATGGGCATCTTAATTTTAAAAGTCTGTCTCTTATGTCTGAGCAGAATTTTGTTGACGGGTTGCCTGTGATTAAAGATATTGATGATATCTGTCAGAGTTGTGTAGTTGGGAAGCAGCACCGTGATTCTTTTCCAATAGGCAAGGCAAGAAGAGCTTCAAAACCCGCAGAACTAATTCATGCAGATGTTTGCGGGCCTATGAAGACACCTTCTTTCAATAACAGCAAGTTTTTCTTAGTCTTTGTTGATGATTTTAGTCGAATGACATGGGTACATTTTTTGAAGGAAAAATCAGAAGCACTTTCAGCATTCAAAAAGTTCAAAGTCTATATTGAAAGGCAAAGTGAACAACAATTGAAGGTCTTGAGAACAGATCGTGGTGGGGAATTTCTCTCAGAAGAATTTAATAGTTTTTGTGAAGAGTTTGGCATCCAAAGACAACTAACAGCTAGCTATACTCCACAGCAAAACGGAGTGGCTGAGAGGAAGAATCGGAGTCTTATAGAGATGGGAAAAAGTATGCTGAAAGCCAAAAATCTGCCAAGAAATTTTTGGGCAGAAGCAATTCATACAGCAGCTTACCTTCTTAATAGATCTTCTACAACAGCCTTGAATCAACAAACACCATTTGAAGCATGGCATGGTAGAAGCCTAAGGTATCTCATTTTAAAGTCTTTGGCTGTATTGCACATGTACATATTCCATCCCAAAAGAGAGGTAAATTAGATGACAATAGTATCAAATGCATTTTTGTTGGCTATAGCATTGAAACTAAAGGATATCGTTTCTACAACCCTATTTCCAAGAAGTTAATAATAAGCCGTGATGCTGTATTTGATGAGAATAGCGCTTGGAATTGGGAGTTTATGCAATCAGGTTCAGGATTAGTGCTTGAAGATTATGAGTTCCTTAAGACTCCTACAGGGCAAGAAGATGAGAATGGAGGTTCTAGTTCATCTACACCAAACAGCCCCTACTCTTGTACATCGACAAGTAATGAATCACCAGCCTTGAGCTCATCCTCACCAATCTCTTCTTCATCGGAGTCACCACCACGAAAATGGAGGCCATTGGAAGAAATTTATGAAAATACAGAACAATGTCAAGTTGCCCAAATCGATGAACCAGTCATTTTTGAAGAAGCAATTAAATCCAAGGAGTGGCGTGCAGCAATGGATGAAGAGATGAGAGCCTTAGAAAGAAACAAGACATTGGAGCTACTTGACACTCCGGATGGAAAGGAGGTTGTTGGGCTAAAGTGGATTTATAAAATTAAGTTCCAAGCTGATGGTTCTATTAAAAAATATAA
Organism: Boswellia sacra; assembly: GCA_013180625.2. Lineage (NCBI taxonomy): Eukaryota > Viridiplantae > Streptophyta > Magnoliopsida > Sapindales > Burseraceae > Boswellia > Boswellia sacra. The sequence continues at coordinate 47 of SNVD02015806.1, read as the reverse complement.
AGCAAGGTTAGTTGCACGTGGGTACATGCAACGAGAGGGAATAGACT